>QWTY01063214.1:7424-20411 GCA_008033365.1 Pseudorectes ferrugineus
GTATCTGCCTGCCCTCAGCTGGCACCATGGTACTGCCCTGGGGCTGATGCTACCTCTGGGGTTTGTGGAAATGGTAGAATTGTGGTCAAGGTGGCACTGATGCACTGGGAAGGGATGTCACATATTTAAAAACTGTTTACTGAAACGTTGCTCCAAGGTGGGAAGGGATTTCCCCCTTCAGCTGTTGCTACAGGTGTGATTGTTCCACAGCACAGCGAAATGCCATCTCAGTTTTAGTGCATCATCTGTGAGCTGTCTGACCCGTATGATTTTTTTTCCCCTTTTGTTGTCAATTATTGACTGGAGAGATGAGGAATGACACATGCTTAAGTGCATCAGTTACCTCAATTTCCTTCCCCTTAGGCCTAGCTTAGCCAAGATTTACCAGAACACTCTACAAAATGAAGACATTTCAGTATTTTTTTTTTTTCAGGTGATAGGAGTTTTCTTCTGAAGACTGACAAAAGGACTGGAGCACAATGAGTTATTATTACAACCACTTATTAAAAAAAAATAGAAAAAAAAATGTGCTGTAAGATAACAAATAATATAGCCCAACTCGTGCAATGCAGTAACTTTTCAGTGCTACACAAAAATCAGAGATGATCACAGTCCTAAACACACGCTCACAAAACCATTCCAGATTGCAATTGTGAGCACCCATAGTCAGTACAACAGGAAAAAGTAAGATACAGTATTTTAAGGACATGACTTTGATAATTCTCTAGTTTGAAGCCAGGGATAAGTGATAGGTTGGACATTCCCACTGGGGAAATAGGCTAGTTACATCGGAATGGGTTACCTTTTGCTATTCAACATCTCGGCTCCCTAGTTACCATCTCCAAACTAAGGTGTTTGCCTCAGCACATGGTTGTTTACACAGTGACTTATCTTACCTTGGTGAGATATTTGATACCCATAAAACATCCGTCACACTCTGTCCTACTGCTTTTCTTTAACTCAAGGCAAGGCCCATCCCTCTCCCAAAACCTTTGACAGCTTTGAAATATGGCAGTGTCACTGTCAGAGTAGCTCAGGGGCCATGCAGTGGTTGCCTTCTCCAGAGGCTCTGCAACACCTCAGTATTTCCCCCTCTTTGAACAGAGGTGGGAAAATCCATAATTGTTTCCATTCTGCTTGGCTGAAAATGAGGAAAAGCTTGGCACCCTGTCACAGAGATAGTTAAGTGAAGAGTCAATACAATGAAGGCCTCTGCACCAGGAGTAGCCCATAATAGGTGGTGGCAGTGTCACAGCTCAGCTTGTTTTGTAATATAGCTCTTTTTTTTCCCCTTCTTTCGTGTGTGGTTTTTTTTTCCCTCTGGGTGGAGCGGAGCTGGGGAGGTGATGACTTACCTGCCACAGCTCAGTAGATCGCAATCTGGAACTGGCAGAGTGTTAACACAATGCCCCAGCAGAGCTTTTCTGTCTCTAATTTCAATGATTATGTTGTTACTGGATCAGTGAAGAGAACCATGAAAAACACAATTACCAGGAAGCCCTGTTCCTTTGCTCGCCCCTTTGTCTCTCTGCGAATGGGGCATGTGACTCACGGAGAAATAGAGGACCGGCTGTAATCACACGCACTACCGAGAAGGGTGCTGTCCGCCGATGGGACCCAAGCGTGGGAAAGCCTGGCTGCTGGCTGGAAGGGCCAGTCACGTCATGTTTTGCAGCTGGCATCCAAATGCATCCTGATGAATCAAGTGAGAGCAGCTACCTTCTCCTGCCACAACGGTGGCCAAGCAGCCATGCAGAAGAGGGGCTGTAAAAACCTCCCCGCATGCAAAAGCACAGGGAAGGGACGATGCTGTGAATGAGCTTACTGTGACAGTGCAGCAATGTTTTATAGGTCACTGGCATAGCAGCAGACTAAAGGGAAAGGGGATGAGTATCTTTCAGCTGTGAGTGCTGGTCTCAGGTTTGCTCAGTGCAGGACCACGGCTAGTAGGGCTGACCCGACCCTGTTATGTGATGCATAGTGGGAAAAGAGAAATTCACTTGCTCTCTGCACTGCAAATCATGTATAAACCTATGACCTCAACAACAAATACCAGTATCAGCAGAGCAGCCAATATTTTTATCATTAATTGCTATCAAAAATGTCAGCTCAAAGTCATCAGATTTGATAGGCAAACATGCTCCAAACTGACGGCTGAAGTGAATTATTTGCCTATTGCGTGATGCAAAAACAATGTCTTGCAGCAGAGAACAGACATTGGCAAACAAACTGGCAACAAGATATGCTTCTGGGGAAGGCTTCTGATTTGATCTGGAAGGAAACATTGGGTATAAATAGGGATAAAGTTTACCTGCATGAAAGGCGGGGTTGAGCCATGGCTTGGACTTCATAATTCTGCTGGAGAACAGTGAGAAACATACCTGCTATTTTACTCCCTCTGAGCTATCCTCATTACAAAAAGGTACCAGACACTTCAGAAAGGTTTTTAAGTAATAAAGCATTTTTCCTCCCCCCATCTCGGGTGCATCCATTTATCAGTCACTAACGAGCACATAAATTCCAGCAAGTGAAGAAAAATCCCTTCATCTTGGTGTTAAGCAGAATTTTCCCTGCCCATGGATCTGTAGCACAAATCTTTCTGGCCTTTCTGTGCTGAGGGTCTAAGCATGGGCAGACAGTACATGGTGCAGCACTGGCACACTATTAATGTAACTGCTAGGTACTACAAACTGAACCAGGACCTGTTTAAACACTGGTATAACCATGAACAACATCATCCAGGACATGTTTCTGTGGGATTTGGTGACTGTCTTTATTTCACACAGGGGGAAAAACCCCATCTGGAAGCGGGATTCCAGTGAAGGGAAAGTTAGCTATGCCTGCCAGGGATCTCTTTTGCCCCCCAAAATTCAGGCATCATGGGACATAAGTAGAAAATGAAAGGGAATCAGCGAGGGGAAAACCAATCAGGCTGGGGTCTTCTTGCCACTTCTTTTGAAGTCCCCAGCGTAACTCCTGGCATCTTCAGTGGGGTTTGGCTGGGCTCCGTGCAGAAGCGCCTTTGAAGATTTTGCTAAGGCTCAAGGCCTTGATCACGGCAACTTTTATGCCTGTGAGCAACTCTGTGCAGATGAACACTTCCAGGGTGCTCAGCAGGATGCTTCGGATGAGACTTTGCAGGGCTGGTCTTAAGCAATGAGAGCTTAAGAGAAACATTCTGCTTGTCGTGCTTTTATCCTTGACCACATCAAATGAAATGCCTTGGCAGTTCTGGAAGAACGAATTTGCATTGAAAACCCACAGCTCTTACAAGCAGTGCATTAATTATTTTATTAATTTGCTCTTTTTACATTATGGGAAACATTCATCTATTTACATTTTCCTGTCCACACACAAACCAGATAGATAATCCTATGGAAACCCAAATCGTTAAGCCATAAAAACACTCTCCTCTGTCTAAAGGCTTTCAAATTTGTGTCTTTTGTTTCAAATCAAAAACATTTTTAAAATCACATTTGGGAATGCAGGTAGGCCAGTGATTTACACTCTACTTAAAATATGCATGTGACCATTTTCCTTAAAAAAAGAAAAAAAACAAAAAACCAAAAATCTCAATAAATTCACAAAGATACAGTTTAAATTAAAGTGATAGTGCACATCAAAGCATTAAGGGAACACCAATAAATAAACTGAAATATATTACAAATAAATTATTTCTATTTACCTTTTCAAATATTAAAAATCTTTAATCCATTTCTTCATCTTTCTTTACAAAAAGATTATGAGAATTTTATGGAAACATCTGCAAAAAATATAATAAATACCTCTTTTTTTTTTTTTTTTTAAACTTTTGAAGCAGGAGACAAAACCAACCTTTTCTAAAATTTCCCCCAAGAAAAAAAAAAGCAATAGTTTAGTCCCAAAGTGAAACAGAATATAGGCATTTTTAGTATACACTGGGCAGTTTAGACTAAAAACAAATAGTTACAGATTCTACTAAAACAGATGATGGAGCAAATATAATAGCATTAGTGTTGGTAAATGAGTCAAGTGGTTAACTAGTGGCATTCTAGGGGCAGAATTATTTTATTTTATATTTTCTGGTATTGGCTGTATTTTTAATATTTTGCTAAAAAACTAGGCAAACATTATAATAACCTCTCCAGTGCCAAATGAAATAACAAGCATTCAGCTAAGAATAAATTCATTTAAAATAGATACAAAAAATATTCTATGATATACAAATACAATAATTTGTAATGTACAAGACTAGACAGTCTTCACTTTTCTGCTTTTTTAGGGGGGAACTTGCTGGATATAAATTTCTGTAGCCACTTGTCAACCAAAGTCTTAACTCATCTTTCATAAAACGTTCACAAAACTAAGTAAGTCTGCGACACAGTTGTGAATGTGGACTCTCACCTAGGTACTGCTTTGAATACTTCAGTACAAATGAGTTCCAAATAATTAATACTTCCTATGACTATATATGCTCAAAAGTGGCAGTTGGCACTATTACATACTGCAAACACGGTGATGTTTTGTTGCTGCTAAAAGTTAAACGCAGTGTTTCAAAACTAGCAAATACACTGGTATTCAAACGCTTAGAGGGTCAAACCTTTTGAAGCTCCTGTAACACCAAGCACTCTAGAGTTACACTGGATTTCTGATTACTCTAGTTAAAAGTCTTTTATATATTAAATTATTAGCCCTTATCTTGTAAACCACAGCAGTAAATATTTGTGCCCTGTTTATAAAGACATAGCTCAGATATCGATGGCTTTGAGAGGTAGCAAATTCTCTAGTGGTTTTAGTATGCTCTCATGAAAATACTTGGTGCCAGAACCTATTACCTCTCCTATTTTCTCGAATAAAATTAAATTAGCACCTGGCTATGATGTCATAGGAAAAGAAGCTGTCTGGCATGGTCTCGATGAATAGTTTTAGCAAGAGCTTAACTTTTCGATGACGATTTTCAATGCTTTTTAAGTGCAGGCTGCAGAATTACGCCACATGTGCAGTGGGATTTTTCACTGGTTGGACTGTCCATACAGGCTGAGCAGCCATGGGCACAGCCAGCCAGCACTGGCGTGCAGCAAGGGCTGCCACCCGTGCCCCTCCATGGTGGGGCTGTCCCTGTGCCTGTGCTCACTGGGAGCAGAAAGCAGCCTGCCTTCCTCTCCCGCATACCCCTGCCCTGGCAGACGAGGTGAAGAGCACGTAGGGAGCAGCAGAGGAGTCTGGAAGACATCGCTGCAGGACTGCACACGCGCTGAGGACTGCACAGCGCTCCTCTGCCCACACCAGTCCTGTCACCCAAAGCAGCCCTGTCACCCAAGGCAGCTCACGCTAATTCTGCTGGCAGCAGCACGTGCCAGCTAGGCACGCGTGTGCGCACTCACACACGCTCACACGCACGCACACAACTCGCGTTCAGCAACATGCCTGACATAGCTTTCCTAATGTTGGCACAAGAGATTCCAGTAGCAGCGTGGTCGGCATCGTTCCTCATCAGAGGAGCTGGAGGACAAGATTGTGCTCCAGCCAGAGGTGGCTGGAGGGGACAGACACACAGGAGCTGACCTCTCAGGCTCCTCTCCAGCCCTATTATCTGCCATTTCCGCCCACTATTAATGAGCTACTTAGGATGCATATTTTTCGTGATTGCAAAACAATGGCAGAAGCCAGGGTAGGAAGGCTTGTCGTGAAAAATATTAAGTTCATATTGATCCCGTAACTTGTGAAAAATAGTCTATTGTTCTTGTTCAAGTGAGTACTTTATACTATTAAGAGGAGGCTGAATTAGAAATTTACTCCTAAATATGGACGGTTTGGTGATAAGCAGTCTGAACTGTAGCATACAACCAGCTGTGGATAGAGCAAAGCAAGCCTGGCCTGGAAAAGCATCAGAGGCTCCATGTACAGTAATTCACCTACAGGTGTCCGTGTGTGGCTGCGTGGACGTATGAGATTGGATGGTCCCACCGAGATTAAGACATCAACAAAACCAAGCTTTTTTTCTTTTTTTTTCTTTTTTTTTTTTTAACCAATATAATCCATACAATACAATACAAGAGGAATTGACAATACAGTACAATTTTAAAAATTCTTAATACTTGGACAAGAAAATCCTTCTTTTATATTATCTCTTCAACTGTCATTGCTTCTTATCTCCTTCCTTTTTACTCTTTTATTGCCTTTCAAAATAGATTATTTCCCTGGAAGATCGAATTTACAATCTTCTGCTGATTGAAATGTTTAAGTAGTGATTGATGAAATAAAAATGAGGCAGTTTGTGCAGCTGTGAGTGTGCAGGTATCTTTCCACAGGATCTTTTATATCCCTCGCCATCTCACCTGCGGGATATACTTCCACTTTTTCACCTGCCAGAGCTGTGGGGTTTTTTTTCTTCCCCCCCTCCCCGCTCCCACCCCAGCTCCCTCCCCTTGTGTGACTCCTTAATTCAGGTGAAGATGTGATTCGGAGGTTTAGAATAAAGTGCGCCATCTGCTTTAAAAAAAACAGTAATAAAAAGAAGGGAATCCGAGTCATAGCTCCTTTCATCTTTTGTGAGGAAGACGGCAGAGTCCGAAAGGATCACCCTGCATGACTGAAAATACCAAAGTCCCCTACAGTTTGATATTGCTGTACACTGGGTAACAGACTAGCTTTAGGTCAACTAAAGATCATGAGTAAGTTAAATGGAGCATCTACTGTACAGGTGCGCGGGTGTGTGGAAGTCTGAGCGCTGCATTTATTTGTTTCAAACAGAAAAGAGAAAAGGATCGTACTCGTTTACATGAGGCGAAGTGGCAGCATCAGTACATGTGACAAAGCATCGTGATGACATGGGCGAACCTTCAGAAAGCAAGGGTGATTAGAGGACATCTCTCGGAGGACCGACAACTACGCCACGGCAGTGGAGTTCACTGGGAGCATCGGGGCAGCTGCGTACAGAGAGAGGGGAGGGGGAGAGGAGGGGAGAGAGAGCGAGAGAGAGAGGAGGAGGTACAAATACTTCGTGGTGACCTTGAGCAGGAGCCTAGAGGGCAGATTATACATGAGGCTTGTCTTGCCAGAGAGAGTCCTCCCGGTTGGATCCCTTCATAGCCTGGTCTGGGCTTCGGGGATGTATATCTCAATGCTTTCGGCGCTCTCGGTAGCTGAGTTCTGGCGGACCGATGCAGCGCGCTTGGCAGCCATCAGCCGTTTCCGGGCCTCTTGACGCTGCGAGCTTTCCAGAGAGCGTTCTCGTATGAGTGGCACCTGACCTTTCGATGGCTTCTTTGGCACTGGAGGAGGGACCCTTCTCTCCTGATCAAAGCAGAAGGTTAATGGCATTATACAGCTTCTCAGGGAAAGGCGGGAAAAACTAGGATATGTCAGTAGTTAGAACACACATTTTACCTAAGGTTTGTTAGCTCTTATCTGCCTTTCTGTCTTCAGTCAACTGGCTTTTGTGCTCAAGGGTTCATAAACATAGGGCAAGGGCAAAGGGGAGGGGAGGGCCGGCCGCCGTGCTACTTCTCCTCGGGGACGGTGCTGCCGGGGCCGAGGCCCCCACCGCTACCTGCTTAGTGCCAGGGACTAGGAAAGAGACCGAGCTCCCGCCACCAGCGCAGCCGGGAGGGAACGCTGCTCTCAGCAGAGGAACTCTGGAGAGCCCCAGCTCCTGGGCCACCCTCTTCTATCCGTGCATAGCGCTAGATGCTCCTGCAACACGGAGGTGCCATGGCTTTGGCGTTCCCAAATGCAGACGGGAGCTAGCTGTCTGCAGCTGGTGCGTCAGAATAAGTAGTTTTTAAAAAAACACGACATATTTATGTATCTATTTCGTAGCAGTTTAGTGTCTGCTCAAAAATCCCACACTCTGGGTCTCGCTGTGCAAGCTCACACACTCTGGCCTCGTGCTAAATAGGCATGAAGCTACATTCAGCTAGAAATAGAAAATCTGGTAGGAAAAACTTAAAAACCGTTAAGAGAACATGCATTAATCATCATGGTGGCAGCTAGCTCCAGATACGTGACCAACAAGGAGGACTTTTATGTATATCCTGGTGCATGTACACACACACACACACAAAAAAAAAGAAAAAAAAAACCAACAAAAAAAAACCCCTCAGAGAGGGATCTCTCCCGCACAAGAAAAGTGTATTCAGAACTGAATTTCAGGCGTCCACAAAGACTTTGTCAAGTTAATTAGATTGTCTTTTAAGTTACATCCCCTTCCAACTGTGAACACGGTCTCTGAGCGAAGGGATTTTATCACACTACAAAGGTCCCATTCTGCCCTTTCGTTTTCTCTCATGCTGCTCACAACAGCTTCCATGGCTCAAAATATAAAGGTGCTTAGTTACACTTATTCATACTTTGCTTTTTCTCTCTGTCCAAGGATTAATCTATGCTGCTTAAAAAGGGCCCAGTGGCAAAGGCCAAAGGCAAATATCAATTCCACAGAAAGTTTTTTCTTCCCTTTTTTTTTTTTTAATCCTTTTTAAGAAAGGAGATGATCTGTTTCATCTACAATCATAGACAAATGCTGTTGAAACAGGAACACAGTGTAATTCTTTAAAATCTTTACCTTCCTACTGTAGGTCCCTTTCTTCAGCACTACTTAACTTCCTTTAAACCGTTATAGTCTTCTTTTTGTTGGAAACTCTTTGAAATGTTTTTCAGAAGCGAAGAAAAGGCACATTTTTTTTTAAGGAAAGCTCTCATTTCTTATTGCTGCAATTGCAAACACTCAGCCTACCCGCTTTACTGTAAAAGCTAATGAAAGACCATATACCAGCATTTCTGTGCATGCATGTTTGGCATTTTTAACTTCCTTTTCTGATAGATACTGGAAAAAAAAAGAAGATAAGAAAATGACTTGCCTTCAGTACCTTGGGCTACGAAAACACATTCCCATTCATTCCCCTACAAAACACACTAGGTGTGCACAAATGGTGTGAACATGGCACTCCTAAGTCAGGAATGAGTATTTAGTCTTGATTGGAGGAGGAGGAGGAATAGTGCTACCAGCACTGCCTGTACAAGCTTCCTGCTGCAAGATTAACGGGGTTTGATATTATTATGGTTATTTGTCCAAAAGAAAACACCACTTTGGTCATCAGCAGCCAGCTGACCGTAAGTTGGGGTAGCCAGGACTCCTGTCTGAGCCACTGTACCTGTAAGCCATGCTCCCCCTCCTTCTGGTGACCCTACCTGTTGGCTGTATTCATTGCTATCAGACCAGTCACAGCGGAAATTCAGCCACCAAATTACATACCTATAGGAGCGTGACATTAGACCATTGATTCCTCTAGGAATGGGTCTGTGTTCTAAGGATTTTCTGAAACATTTGTGTATTTTGGCTCACCCAAGTGCTGTTTGTCTTGAGGTGGATAGTGAGGAGAAAAAAAAAAGGCGATGGTGCCAAATGAGAATGTAAAGTGAAATGTCACTCACACTTGGAGATGTGGTAGTTTTTTATGGTGACAGAAGAAGACTACATTTACCAAAAAAAAAAAAAAGGAAAAAAAAAAAAAGACCAAAGCTCCAGATGATTTTTATGCTGCCTCGGGTAAACAACACTACCAGCAAAATGAATGTGTTTGTGAAATCACCCATTTAAAAAAAGCCCCAAAAAAAAAACCAAACCCAAACAAATGGACAAAAAAATGTAATTCTTTCATGTAACATTTTGGAAGGCATATTTTTGATATTGCTGTTTGTAATCTGGCTACCAAAGTCAGCGATGGTTACAGTGCTTCTCTAGTTTTTTCAGTAACACAACCTAGAACTCTTGCTGTATGCAATAATATGAACCGTAAATGTGATTTATTTAATTTTAAGAATCAATATATAAGGCAGTTCCTTCCAACGATTGATAGTCTAATATGATTAAATGTAAAGCTTAACAAAGTACCACATTCCCATTATCCGATTCACAAAGACAGGTTTGGTTTAAAAATATGCCTGAAACATATTACAGATAATATCCCAGATGATTATTATGTAAACATTGTTATTACAATGAAATTAATTTGATATGAGCTTCATTTCACATTTTTAACGTCAACGCTGTAACACAGAGGCCTATTTAATCTGTCCAGTATTTGTGCAGGGTTTTAAATGAAGCATACAAAATCTACAGTGTTCTACCTTCTTGTCATGAGGATCCATCTGTTTCCAATTATTGGCCTTTAACTGATGAAGTTCATCAAATTTCATACTAATATTTTCTATGGACAACTGCAGCATATCCCAAAACCCTGCTAAATCCTGGGAGGTCGGCCGTGGATGTGCATTAGGATTCTGTGCAACAGAAGAAAAAAACACGTTGGCTTTAGTACTTCTTAATGTAAAGCATTTGTGCAAATGGTTACGAATCTCGCTAGCAAAGCAGTTTGAGCAGATCCAAGTGATGGATAAGACCCAGAGAGAGGAGCAAAGCAAAGCATTACTTACTGGCGGGTTTTATTTCGAGGAGTCTGGCTCGGCGTTGAGCTGCTGTGCCCTGCAAACACCCACTCACCAAAGGCAGCGGGTACCCCCCACAGACTAAGGGTAAAGGGCCCCTGTGGCAGGACCTGCCTGGGGATGTTCCTGGGCACAACTGGTGGCAATCCTAACTGCACTGAAATGAATTGCCAGCCTCCTCTTCACTTTCATGAGGAAGGATTCCCCACCATGCTCACGCTTGTAAAAAAGTGATATCTGTGCAAATGTACATTTCCTGCATGTGCAAATAGTGATATAATGATGTGCGAACACTTTTTCCACGCTCTGAGAATGTAAGGTTTACAAAAATACACCATTTCAAGTAAAATTGTCTCTTATACACCTCAGGCCAATTTCTTTGTTTTTGTTTTTGTTTTTGGGTTTTTTTTGGTTTTTTGTTTTTTGTTTTTTGGTTGGTTTTTCTTTTTGTTGTTGTTTTATTCTCTTCTCCTGTTGACAGGCTGCCAAGTTATCAGTTACTTTAGTTCTGGAGATGTAAACAACTGCAAGAATAAATTGCAATATGGAGATGTTCCAAATCACATACAACTTGACAAGTGGGCTGCAAACAATCAGGAGAAATTTCTTCCATAGAAATTGTTTCACCATTCACAGGCCATGTGGGATGGTAAAAGGGATTTGCATCGTGTTATTCCCCACCACACACAGAGAAGCCATATCACATTTTTTATAACCCTTTTATCTATAGGAAGCTTGCAAATGTTGCTGATCAGCAACTCTATATACAGAAGAGAGATAAAGTGCAGGCTTAGTAAAAAAATAAGAGTTATGATAGCAAGGGCATGTTTGTAACTTATGGTCTATTTTATGGCTTTTTCTTAGATTAACACCACCTGGGGTTGGGAAAAAATATAAAATACATTACATGTCTCCCTTTCTACTTTCTTCCCTTGTTTTCTTTTCTTTAGGCAGATGGTTTTGATTTGGAGGGAGGAACTGCAGATCAGACCTATAGTTAAATACTTATCCTTAGTCAAGGACCAAGAAAGGACTGGAAAAAACCAAACATTCGCAAAGCAGTGATCAAGCTCAAGTATCTCAAGATACCAGTTAGGACTAAATTAAACTTCATTAAGTGATTGGAGTGTTTAAGATATGCTCTGTTAGGATACCATGAAATGTTGATTATTGAACTTAAAGAATTGCTGATATTTGGGATGCTATAAAATGTTATTATAAGATGATTATAACCATCGACTAAAGATGACCTTTCTGTTTTATCTCCACCTGAACCATGACATTTTCTCTGTGATTTCAAAGAGACAGACGGTCACCTGCCTGGTATCTTTTGAAAGGCAGTACCTGCTGATCTGCTAGAAATGAAATTACTACTAAGAACCATCAGTATTCAGTGTTTTGTTTCTATTTTCTTGAGTCCTGCAGTTACTGTAAGTTTTAATAGAATAAGGTTCCACAGATCAGCTCCATCCATAATCCATGTCAATAACATACTAATTTCAAAATCCTTAAAGTGAGGAAAAATGCCTTAGGAGTCATTATGCTCTTGACTACTTTAAGCCTTTGTGATGATATTTTAAAGTTTAGGTAACTGTTGGACCTGATCTGCCACACTACCACAACAACTTGAATCTATATCTTCCAGATTCCTCTGTAGCACTGTAAACACATAATTATCTCTCCGTGACTAAGTCACACTGCAATTTTGTCTCCTGGATAGTCATAAAACAAATTACCCACTGCTTCAACAGCCTATATGAAGAATAGCTAGAAAATTACATAGTGCATCCCAAGAGAAGAAATGTAATTTTCATCTGTATCTTTTTTAAGTCACGATACTCCTCTGCTCTTCTCTATCTTATATATAGATACAATATTGCTATCAGCAAATATATTTACATAATACAATCAATTCCTAGTAAGACATGGTGACAGAGATATGAAAAAATGATCTAGCTCTTGCAAGCACAACTATTAGTATTGTCAGGAGAAAATGAAAACCCCTAATACACCCAGCCCTACACCCAGCAGTGTAATTATCAGGAGCTCCGTAGCTCCACATGATCTATCTTGCTCATAGCATTTGCTTTTCAGTGTAATGACATAAACAGTTACATGAAAGAGATTGAGTGCATCTGAATCTGATCATGCTATATAATCTCTTCTGCCAGGATCTAAGTATCACTGTCAAGACAGAGAACAAATGCTAGAGTTGCGGTGTAACCTAGGATTTTTCATTGCATTTTGCAAGGGAAAGGACAGTGGAGTGTTTTTATAAATATTAAGGAAGGAACAAAATTAAAATTCCTTTATAGCACAGTGAAAGCAGATGTAAAGTCTGCTCACTAGCATTGAATAAGATCAGCTCATCACCACCATGGAAAGAGCACAAAACAGGACAAAGCCTTTGAGGATGTCTAATGTTACAATTCTTCACAGCATTGTATTTCTCTAACATAGATGAGAATGAAAAGAAAGTACCCATAGAATCATAGAATGGTTTGGGTTGGAAGGGACCTTAAAGATCGTCTCATTCCAACCCCCCTGCTGTGGGCAGGGACA
>QWTY01063215.1:0-10719 GCA_008033365.1 Pseudorectes ferrugineus
GAAATTATTTCTGTTGCACATCCTGGCTAGAACAACATCCTGACCAGAATAAAGTAATGCCTTGATTCTCAAACGCTAAAAAATGTTGTTGGAGAGGTTTTGTTCTTCCCACAGTTTTGGTGACAAAGGGACAACCCATCCTGGCCCCCTTTCTCTTCTACTGAGCTGCCAGGAACGGCCCAGACACCAGGCACTAGTGGAGATCCTCAGTCCAGCGTGAGGTTTCATCCCCAGCAGCGACAACAGTTTGTAGGTGGACTCAAGTCTCAGTGTCATGTAAGTGCCCAGTACAGCCACCAGAAGGACGTGCCAACCACGATTTGTATTCCTGTTGCCACTGAGAACAACAGTGCAACCAGAAATAGGATCAGTGGGGACAATCTCCTCATCAGGAGGAAAGCATTAGCCACAGAAATGAGGAATGAGCCTATAAAAGAATCTCGCTATCAAGGGACCCATCTGGCTCACCAGCGAGAATTTGCATGGCTCCCAAGCATTTACAAGCAGAATTAATAAGAATCTCTTTATTTCATCAGTTCTAGGCAGTAGGAGGACCAGTTGATTAGTTTGCTTGTTAAAGTATTACTGACATTCTATCCTATAGTTTTCAAATAATCAGATCTTGATTATTTTTGGTCGTGTAAATAAAATCCTTAAAAGGATTATTTTCAAGCCTATTTAACTCTATATATAAATGCAGCATTATTTTCAAACCTCAAATTCCCTTGCCCCAACAAACTAAACAGTATGTTTTCAGGCACATGGCACAGGAAATGAAGAGGTTTTATGGGAATATTTAAAACTCACTTTTGCAGACAAAGCAGACTTAGAAAACCTCTTTCAAAAGGGTGATTTTTTTCAAAGTTGGAAGGGGCTAATTATGAGCCTTTGAAACAACATTCATCCTCCAAAAATAATATCAATTTTATCACATGCAGAAGATTAAAGGTGAATGGATGGAAGGATACCAGTTGTGCAGAGCTTGGAAATAAACGCTGATTCCAGCTTTGTGGAGAAGTTCACTGGAAATTCTTGCTGAGAATTCTTATTTCCACAATAAAACCATAAAACAGACATCTTCCAAAAGCACTGGACGCACTACAGTGGCCTATGCCACAACTACATATACTTTGGGAAAAACCCAGATTACCAGGCTTCTGGGCCAAGGAGCAAACAAACAGCAACATGAACATTTCTGGGCAGAGATGGACTCTGGCCTGAAGGACTGTGGGCTTCCCTGGCAGAGCCAAGCATCCTCAAGGCAAGAGGTGTTTAAAGAGCGTGCAACGTGCCAAGCTAAATAAGAATCTTTGATTCCTCTCTCCTTGCATTTTCACACTTGTTCTTTAACTGAATGTCCCTATTTGGGGCAAAAAAATGAAAAGAAAAATCGAAGCAAGCCTAGGAAGAAAGTATACTGACAGCAACATCTGCTCTAAAAAGGCACAGGCAGAATTTACCTTACCCCTCGTTAGTCTATAACTCTATTACAGAATAAGCAGGGGAGGGCCAAGGCACAGCTGAGGAAGAGCCTTAACAGTTTCACACATCACATGCCAGGAACTTTCAGATCATTAAGGAACAAAACTGAGAAGTTCTTCATCATGAAAAAGCACAGTCAAAAGAAACTGTAAAAGTAGGAGAATATCTCGCTGTCAGGGCAGGAAGAATATTCAAGAATTATTTCAATAGGAAGAAGAAAAGTTCTGGGGGATATTTTTCTGTAAACATTCAACACAAAGAAAAAATAAAATATTGAAACAATGAGTAAATTTAGGTTGAATTCAGCTAAATCCTTGGCTGAAAGAAAGATTAAGCTACAGATTTCTGAAAATGGCAAATATTTCCATTCCAACC
The DNA here is from genome assembly GCA_008033365.1 of Pseudorectes ferrugineus. Taxonomy (NCBI): domain Eukaryota; kingdom Metazoa; phylum Chordata; class Aves; order Passeriformes; genus Pseudorectes; species Pseudorectes ferrugineus. The sequence continues at coordinate 1,858 of QWTY01063215.1, forward strand.
ATTTGCAAGTAAAATTTTGTGACTTATTTGTTCAAAGTGCCATTCAACTGAAAAAAAAAAAAAAAGAGAGAAAAGGCAAGAGTAATCAGAACACAAACATTCAATTTTGGTGGAATGAAATATTTTTGGTTCATTCAAAGTTCTGGCATGATACGTTTTTTGGTTTCATTTTGCCAAAGAAAACTTCAGAAAATTCTCACTTAAGACATTTTTTCCTGCTTTTTCGGTTTGGCTTCTGAACATAAAAAAACCCCAAACCAGTATTTGCCTGGACCTACTAGAGTCATTGAATGAAACCACGCCAAGGTAACATCATTTTAAAGTAGCCAAAATGAAGATGCTAAAGCATCAGATTAATCCAAAGCAGCTGTGTGCCATCTTATGCTTGCTGACTGCAGAAGGAAATACAAAAGGAACAATGCGATGCTACACGTGATGGATTCTGGAATGTGAGTATGTGTTTAGAGCCCATAGCTGCTGGAGGATCTCTCCCTCTGTCCTTTGCTTTTTCTCACTAGGCTTCTGGCCAAACACACCAGTGATATACTGCTGCTGAGGCAGACAGGTGCTGCCCAAAACTTTTTTAAAAATGGACTTCACTGACAAGCAGTGGCTGCCTTTTACTAGCACAAGTATTGTCTTGGCCTTCACAGGTGTTTTATTGGTGCTGTGCTGCAACATACCTCATTTCAAAAGACATAAGCCAATTTAGCTGTAAAGTCCTTTAAATTTTTGTGTGCCCTCACTTGTAATGCTGAATGTTCTCCGGTAGGCAAGATGTGATGGTTCATAAGACAGGCACGGCCTCCTGCTGCTCTGTGTTCTCCCATTCCTGCAGCTCCTGTGGCCATTCCTGCCACCACTGAGGCCACCACTGGGATCACTGAACTGCTGCCAGCATCAGGAAAAGCAGCGTGTTTCACTTCCTTTCATGTGTATTTGGCAAAAGTAAGTTTTTAGAGCTCATTTCTCAGTGGAAAAAAACCTCAAAAAGAACATATTGTCCTCACCAGAAAATGTATGTACACAGAGCAGAGATAAGGAATAACGAATGGGAGCTAACAGAGCAGTTAACACAGGAGGAGTCCTCACAGCTCTCAGCTTCCAGCAGCAGTGATGTGTCCCTGTATCTTGATGGTGGTCTGTGTCTGGGGCTTGGGGGATTGAGGGCAGCACTTGTGGCCAAGTAAAGAGTTGTTTCATGCCCCTTTTACACTTTCTGCTATGTCTCCATCAGAGAATGCCTCTATCTTATGTAGCAATAGATTAATAAATAATGTTAACATCAATAAAAGAGACCCCTTTTTGCTAGTACTCCCTCAAACCCGCTGGTTGACTGTTTCATGAAAAAACAAGTAAGACACAGTGTGTTCTACAGCCAAAACAGAAATAGTCTTCCTGACAGAACAGTAAACAAGAGAATTTGTTTGTAATGAAGGAATAACAGAAATGACAAAGTAAAGACAGGGAGCAGAGCATTTTGATACGCATGCAAGAGCTTAAGAGCATCATTTTCGTACTGTCATGAAAACTGTAAGTAGAATAATGTAATAAGGAGCGATATTTTCAGTGGTTATTAGCACATTTGACAGCACACATGACAGCCAAGAACTTTGACAATGATATAAAAACTTGCTTAAGACCACGTGGGAGGAGATAAAGTGGTTTAGAACAACATTTAATAGTCTGGTGAAGCTCAAATTACTATGCTACACTTTACTAGAAAGGTCCAAAGATATAAGAAGAAGAAAGAGAACTTAAGAAGGAAACATCTGCTTTTTCATATTTAGGATGGTGGCAGAATAACTTTCAAATATATAATGGTACAATCTATGTTTAGTATTATTTTATAAAAATACTCCATTTTACACAAAGCTAGGTAACGTGCATGCACTGGCATCCTCACACCTATTCCCACACTGCTGTAAGCAGTCCCCAAAAGAACAAGTTCAGATTTAAAAGCATGATATTGTGTCAAGTTACTATTCAGCACATGGCACAAACAACAGGTGAGGGTTTCACTTGGTGTATTTCAGGTTTGTAGTGAAAGCACAAGTCAGAACTCTACAGTCAAAGCTGTATCTCAGACTCACCCACTGTGGGTCTGGTACCCTCTGCAGCTGCTTTTCAACAAATCCTAAATAAGGAATATAAAACTATTTTTATATCTACTGAAGTCTTCTCTTTTGAAACTGAGGGGTCCGAGTCAACATCCTTGATCTGGTACTGAAAGAGAAAGACAACTGCACTTGTTCAGAGAACATAATATCTGAATATCTATTTTCAAAGACACTTGTATTCTTTGGTAATTAACGTAGATTAAGGTCTTAAGAACCTTATCACCAGAACTAGCATCGATTCCCAATGTTGTCATGAGTGAAACAGCATGATAATCAAGTCTGGAGACCCTCCCTTTAGACAGTAGGATTGTCAAGCCTGAATTACCTCTGCATCTTTCAGTCTGCAAACAGTTTTGTCTGCCAGGTACATTTTGCCCACAGTATTTGCTCCACATGGCTTACAGGATGTCACTGCAAGGGCAGTGATGCTATCTATGCACAAGAGGATGCCCCTTCATCCCAGGGACTTGCCTCCTCACCTGGCTGTATGATCTGGGGAGCCCCAGTGCCACAGCAATGGGCTGCATTGAAACTGCCTTACGGAAGACTTGAAAATAGTTATTAAGGTAATTTATATTCCCATTCATGTCAGTGGTTACTTGTATCAGGCAGACCAGACTTCTGAAGACTGCGTCCCATAAAAGTAGATGAAACCTGCAGGCTTGGGCTTGCACTGCTGGAGCTACAGAGGGACATGACTGTGCCAGGTAGGGAGGAGATGCTGCACAAGCCAAGCATGTAAATTGCTATCTGTGGTACTAAGACTGGATTTTAAGCTCTTTGGTCCAGGAAAAGCATCTTCCCCTTTGTAGAGCCAAGGTAAAAAAACTACAACTTCCAAACATGACAAAAAAAATGTCTATGATAAATTATGCATTAGCTTTCTCTGCAAAGTCTTTCAGGTGACAGAGAAGCAGATGGTTTTTGAGACGTGTGTACATATGTTTCTCAGCAGAGCTTCCTATGGAAGTTTCTAGGCAGAAAGAACACTGAAAAGATCAGATAAAATCCTTTCAAAGAGGAAGAGGAAAAGATGTTATGCCGGTGACAACTTAAAATATATTAATCAAATACTGGAAAAGTTGTTTCAGCATATATTTAAAGCTGAGTAGAAGCTTCCTGGATTGAGACACAAATGAATATGAGGCTTTGTGTCTTTTCTTTTTAGGGGTTCTTAAGCAGGCTGTCACAAGGGGTCCCTGAGAAAATGCTCACAGAGTGACAGCAGAGGCCTTGCAAGTATAGGCAGAGGATGACTTCTGGGGGAAAAGCACAAATATGAATCGTCAAGCATGGTCAGTGAAGGATTGCAGCCTGAGAGCTGGGCAGGGTTTTCTTCAGGGTGCAACAAAGAAGCCATAAAAAAAGGGAACAAAGAACTTATATTGAATAGATATAAAACATCTCCAATACAGTGAAAAAGGAAAGAATAAAAAAAGGAGGAATAGAGAAAAACCCCTCTGTGAGACGGTGATTGCAGGAAGAGCAGGGTGCGAGGAGGTGCCCTGCACTGTGCCATCCCCTCACCCTGGCTGTAACAGCATTTTGCCCAGTCAATATTATCCACAGCAGGTCCTCTCTCCCCTTCTGTGGAGGAGGAATGCTGCTCTACTGAAACTATCCATCAAGTGTTATCTTTTTGCTCATGGGTTAAATAAACCAGAATTATAAAGAGCTGTGCACACGTGCATGTATGGGTTTTCTGCTCTAGCTTTCCAAAGCAAGGTGGTAAAGACCACAGCACCAGGTCAGGTTAAAGGTGGACACAATCCATTTTTTAAAATTAATTAAAAATATGGAATATTAAAAAAAATTTAAAATCTACAAAACCTCTAAGTACTTAAAGGTTTATAAATGCTATAAAGCTTCAGATAATGAATAAATAATTCATTACACAAATAATTCTTAAGGGTGCATTTCGTCCTTCAAGGAATTCTTGAAATGAAGCTTGGCAAATGCAAAGAACCTATGAAAAAAAAGGCATTAATTCCAGAATGTTCTGAATTTAACAAGTTTCCACCTTAACATGAGATGGGAATTATTATTCTGTCACTCCTTCTGAATGATACCAAGATTCAGACGCTGAGCACAGAGCTGGAGTGCGAAGGTTTGCTGTACCCAGAGCAGCTCCTCGCTGCACCTGTTTACGATCGATTGCCTCATTATCATTTTGCTCAGCAGGAGGGAACACAGCTAAATTCACATTCAGAGAAAACTGAAAATTCCCTGGCTTTATTAACGTCCCTTTCCTGTGCAGCCCTGCATGCTGCTCCCTGAGCACCAGGAGCACTGCACGGCCAGAGTGGGGAGCTTTGTTGTCTGGTGCTGCGTGGCAAAGAATTGCACTACAGAAGTCTCCAAGCTGTGGGGATGGCAACTGGACATGATAGAGCACAGAAATAAGAAGCCATGCCCATATGATGTGTTGGTGTTTTGGGGTTTTTCTTTGGGTTTTTTTTTTCCACCAAAATGGATACATCTAACCAAGAGCAAGGGTAGAATAATATATGGAGAGGAAGGAAGCAGGAAAAATCAATATATTTTTCACGTGTTTTCATAAGCCACAATAAACCACCATCGCTGACTATTTTCATCCCTGCAGCCAGGTGGGCTCTGGGCTGCAGTGCAGAGATCCAGAGTTTGGGCTTCCCACCATGGTTTTTTGCTTCGTGGGCTGGTGAGAGAAAGAGACCCAGTCCTGCTGGGCTGCCCCCTGGAAACACACAAGGTCGGATGGGAGGGGGCTCTGAGCAACCTGATCTAGATGAAGATGTCCCTGCTCATTGCAGAGGGTTGGACTAAACGATCCTTAAAGGTCCCTTCCACCCCAACTATCCTGATGAACCTATGATTCAGAGCTGCCAGGAGGGCTCCAGGCACCGCTCCCCAAACTGACCTGGGGAGTAGCTTTTAGGGGTAGCCTCCTAACCTCTTGGAAATGCAGTTTTTACAACTGGAGCATCATAACACCAAAAATTGCTGTAGAGTTGCATTTCATTGGTACTTATGTTCCTCCTCAAATATTTGCAATCCCTTATCTCTGTTTGGTTTTTGTTCTCTCTGGTTTTTATTCCGTACACCACTGAAAGCAAAATTTATTTGCACATAGGGAAAGCTCAGCAAATAGTTAAATATATTCACCCTAAAGAGCCACATGTAAGAATCACGCATGCAGAAACTGGTAACTGTCACATGGAAATAGCTGACCAACCACAAGACCCAAAACAGCAAATACCCACTGAAACGGTTGTACCACTGGAATAGGTTTGCATAAATTATTCACAGAATAATTCTGAATATTGAATGTGTACCACGTTAAGGCAGTCTGGGAAAGTCTGCACAAACGCATTTTTCTTTTTTGTACAGACTTTTATCACTTCATAATAAGATTGGTCCCGTGGTCTGCTCAATTCTCTCTCACCGTCTTGCAGACAAAGGTGTAACTGAGTGTCCCTGTCCCACAGCACCCCTTGTAAGTCAGAGTCAGATCAACTCTGAACACTAAGAGCATTAAGGTTAATACGAGCAAAGTGGTTAAATCAGGATTTCTTCATTACAACAACTGTCTGCTATTTGCAGATTCTATTTGCTTGATGCTGAAAAAGCTTACAAAAAATGAACTCCGAGAGTTGACTTGTTTTATTTGCTACCAGGGGACTGTGCCTGGATCCTATGCTCACCAGTCTGTAGCAATCCGTCACTTGCCCAAAAAACTGCTCACGTCTGTAAGGTGAGATAAAGTACCAAAGGTCCTTTAAGAGGCAGTTTGACACCACTATTTATTTCCTGTGATTGATTCAGCACAACGCAAAGGAACAATTTCAGTTCCTTCCTAGACTGAAGGTACGCAAGAAAAATAAATATTCCTTTCTTAAAATTCATGGAACATGAGGTTGAGGATCCTCTTGGTTCATCGTGACCAGGAATTTAATTCTATTCTGACAAGTGCATTAATTTAAGTCGATGCTTCTTGGGTGGAAGAGGCATGAATCAACCGATTTTTGTTTATGTTTTTTTTTATTCAGTAGGAAAAAACCCCAAAAATATATGAGGGGGAAAAAAAAAATCTTATACCACTTTTCCTCTACTGATTCTCCAGCAGCAAGCAAAGAATAAGAAGTGTTTTGCACAGCATTGTAAATTCTCATACTAATGATGTTCCCTGTAGTACTTGTGCACCGGGAAAGGAAAAAAACAATGCAGGTTTGTGCCAAAAAATTAGCATCTGACAGGTAGAAGAGCACAACCACAGAAGGAGAAGGTGGCAAAAAGCAGAGGTCAAATGAATAAAGCAGCCAACAAATTCTGAAGTGTTTCAGAGGCAGAAGCTCTCTATCAGTAAAGCTCCAAGATTAGCTTGTGGCCACGTGCAATCCTTATTTTCACCTCTGAACTCTGTCCAGCATCTCAGGATACCTCTTCATGGCACAATATCAGGCCACACAGAGACCCTGAATGAACTTGCTCAAAGAACTAAAGTAACTAAAGCCCTTCTGAGAAGTGTATTAAGAACATCGCTTTATCCTGGTTAGTCTGTGTCTAGTTCTGAGAGGAGGATTGAATATAAATCTCTCAAGCTCCAGAGAAAAATGTAGCCTTGGCTTCTTTTGTGCCATCTGCACACAAGTATTTTTCCATCTAGACAAATTCTTAATTGCCTTGACTGATGCTGAATGTTTCTTTTGTATGGCTAATTTACAGACCTAGTGATGAAGGTATTATTTCAATTATCATGGGAAAAGAAATATAAATAAGAATAAAATCCCTTAAACAGCCGGTGGATTCACAGAAGTCAATAATAAAATTTACCACTGATCTGAATATTGCAAGAAGTTCATCTTTACAGCCAAAAATATCCTTTCAAACAAGATGGAAAGGTCAAATTAGCATCTTGAACTATGTAGCTCTATCTGCAGTAAATTTATGACTTCTGTAGCTATTAGGTATAAGAACTTCACAATTGTTAGTACATTTATCAAGCATATGAATCATCCCATCTCCATTTTTCAGGTACAAATTCAAAGGCCCTGCAGAGAACATCAGGATACTTAGCATCTAACCTTAACCAATTTCCATGGAAAACAATTGGGCATCATGCCTTGAAGAATCTGACACAAAATTATTTCCCTCAGGTCTTATAAGTAATCAGCTGCAGAAGAGAAAACTGAATCCAATTTTCCAAGTTCAAGGCTGGCAACCTAATCTCTGGACAGGTTCCCTGTCCTGCATGTTAAAACAGCAGCCTGGAAAAGAAGCCACATTCTGCCCTTTGGTTGAGTCTTTGACCTTGTCATGACACAAAAGATCCATGGGACTTCTTGTGGCATCTGTGAGAAGAGGGTTTTCTATAGGGAGTAAATATTTATTGTAGGATCTTATTGCTCAGAGTCGCTCAGAGTGTGGGTATTCATTGCTGCAACAAATATCACTAATTCACCTTGGGGTGTTTGGTTTGGTTTTGGTGGTTTTGTTTGTTTAAAATCTCTGTCCCCATACAAGCATTAGGGATCTCAGTGCTAGCATGGCCCTGCCAGAAGCCACAGTGGTGGCTCCTCAAGGTGAGGCAGAGCAAGCCTTTCACATCGTGAGCACTGCGTAGCAGCAGTCCCACATGCTTTGCCTTCTTGCTGCTAAGAAAACCTGCTGAGTACCTCAAGGGAGAAGGGGCTGCATCAGAGCAGCAGCCTTCTTGAGCAGACAAGACCTGCAAGCTCAGGGGCAGATTTATTACAACCTTTCTGGCATGTCTGTGTTCTCAGGAATCTCATGCTTTCCTCTCCACGGGCCCCAGAAGACTTTCATTCCCCACCTCTAACCCACAAGCAAGACATAAGCAGGAAAAAACATTTCAAGGTGAATGTTGGAGTGTTTTCTAGGCTTTCTGCCCCACTCTGTAGGTTTACTTGGGAGAGTGATGCAAAGCAGAGAGCCAGAAAGGGCTCCTGTAATCCCTGGGATTTACATGGAAAAATCCAATCCCGGTTAGCTCTGCTTTCTTCCTCTCTAAAGAAAATGTTTGAGCCTGGATTTGTGGACTCTAGAAGTAAGTTCTTTAAATTAGTAAAGCCTGATTATTCAATGTGGAGGAGAAATCTGTTCCTCGGTGAGTTTAGGACTATTGAATAAATTCCACAGTCAAACACAATCCTTAATCTTAATCCTTAATTTCCTGTTCCTCACCGCAACAGCAGATTAAATTCTAATTAGTTTATTTTTGATTTAATTGTTCTCGTATGGAAGATGCAACATCTGAAAGATTGCTTGATAATGGGTTCAGAAATTACTTAAACAAGGGCTTAATCCCAGGACCACCGAAATCAAAGTTTTCAGTGAGTTTTAGATCAGTCACAGCATAACACAAATTTTGTACAAATATCTAAACACATTCTGTTGTACAGAAAGAGTGTAGAAAAGCTCCCATCTGCCTATACAATCACTGCCTTAAGTTCACCCATTGCTTCTTAAAAAAAAATTTGAAAGATGTTTTATTTGCAAATAATTTTATCAACATGTTTGGCACATAGTATATTTCTCCTATCTCTCTGTTTCAATTACTGCTAGTATTACTATTAGTAAATCACAATTAGTTGCTATGGGGTTAATTAAGTCTGCAAATAAAATATTGTGACAGAGCTTCTGAAGCAAATAAACAGTAAGTACCAGGAACAGATTAATGCTAAACTAACAATAAGTTTATTTCCATGAAAATTGTGTAATCGGGGAAAAAAAAAAAAAAACAAGA
>QWTY01063224.1:331-19686 GCA_008033365.1 Pseudorectes ferrugineus
CACTGTGGCCAGTGTAAGCCAGGCCCCAAGGAAACAGCTGTGTTTCCATATTCCCAGCTAGTGAAAAGAGCCCTGGGACATGGTGAAGGTGCCTGCACAACAGCCAGCTGAGCAAGGGTAGAGCCGCCTTAGATGATGCATGAGGGCCTTCTAGCAGCATCCATCAGCAGATTTCACTGAGGTCACAGCCTCACATATTAGATGCAGATGTCACTTCCATTTTTACATCAGGAAAAATGATGCTTAAAGACATACAGACACAAAGCACTGCCAAGATACGATTTATCGTCACTGTCATTCCAGGCATTCACAATAGCCTTTGGCTCCCTTATAGCAGCTCCTTTAAGAGTTACATGAATACAGGGGGCAGGGGACAGGTCTGCTGTTTATTCACACCTATGTCTCTGACAAACTAGAACTTTCAAGAAAACTGCAAGAATTAAAAAAAAAAAAAAATCAGCCACCAGCCTCTGCAGGCAACCTTAAAAACTGTCACCAGGAGCAGTTCACTCCCAAAGAGTATACAGTGGGAGCACTATCCAGAGCTAGCTCAATAGCACTTGCAAGAAAAATAAAAAGCTGGTCTAGCTTTCACAGAGTTCAGTCAGACCCCCAAACTGTTTCAGGCAGTGCTGTGTCTCAGTGCCAGAGGACAGAGGCTGAGTCTAAAGACAGAACAGGTAAAGGCAGCAAACATGACCAAAGCAGCACATCTCCACTACCTTCTCTTGAGCAGTCTGGCATCTTAAAAAGGAATTTCTCTTGTGAGAAACTTTCCCCTCTCCAAAAAAAGAGCTGGAAAGAAAATCCCACAGGCAGCATTTGTTGGGCTGCATCTCCTTCAGGAAACGACCACAAGTCCAGGTGAAGGCGATTAACCCCCACTGCTCACTCTCTAGTGACAAAACTATCTTGTCCATCAAACACAAACTCCGTGAAGCAAAGCAGAGCAGCCCCACGGCAGCAAACTCATCACATTCTTGAATGCCACCAAGGGCTGTACCCTAGCTCTCAGGGCTGCCCATAGCATGGGACCATTCTGACAGGCAGCGCACAACACTGAGACAACAAACGTGGGTCCAGCCTCAGACAACCATTTGTGGGCAATTAGCTTAAGCACTGGCTGCTTAATCAACTCCCTTGTTAGTCTGCAAAAAAGCACAGGAGAAACCCAGACTATTCACCTTAGGAAAGGCTCCCAGGAACCTGCATAAGCTAGCCAGTGGGTTTGGGAATGAGTTCAAGAGAGAACACACAAGACCCTATTGCCTCTTCATAAGCTTCTGCCCAACACAGCACAGCCCTAGGAAACTCAGCAGATCAGAGGCTACCAGCTAGAAAGGATTAAAAGCCCTAGCACACACATGCAACCTTCCCTTGCAGTCACCTTGTAATTCTCGTTTAGCACCAAGAGATTCAACTGAAAAGGTCACTAAAGTTTAACAAAAAACCCCCAAAAAGACACCTCTGCACAGCTGTTTGAAAAGCCCACCCTGAGTCTGCCCTGCCCCAGGTTGTAAAGGGTCCCACCCGTTCTGTATCTTCACTCTCTGTTTAGAGAAATCATCTCAGATCACATCATTTCACATGGGAGCTTCTTAATCACTCAACATGCGTCACACTCCAAGGAGGCTGCAGAGCTCCTTTGTGTCGGAAAATGAGACATTAGTGCCCACACCTGTAGCCTCAGATGAGCCTAACACAGAACATAAGCTGCTCGCCTTCCTGCCAAAACCAGACAAACCACCATGCTCTCAGTGCTATATTTCAGCTCAGCCCTTCAGCAACTGGATGTCCTCACATCCACCCTCACCCTGGGGATTCCAAGACTGACACATCTGCTACTGGAAAAGGATATGACCTATCCTCCCTGCCCACACGCTCTCAGATGGGCTACCCAAAGCAGCAGCAGCACCACAACCCTTCCTCTCAGACATACCCCTTTTCTTGGCTAGTCCACATACAGGACCTACCCATACCTCCTTCCTGCCCAAATTCACCCCTTGGTGTTGCCTCTCAACCTCCATTTCCACAAGTAGAACCTCTAATGTTCAAGATAGGTTGTGATGTAGGCAGGCAGTAGAAATGTTCTGTATTTGTAATTTAATTCACTCTCCTCCACAGCCCACCGCAAGCTGTTTGCTAGCTGTTGCCTTCCGGCCCAGCCAAGACTGCCCTTCACTGTCAGATTAATCCATGGACAACCCCACCTGGCAAAATAGCTTCTCTGCTTCAAATCTGGGTTTGAAACCAAATCTTAGGCAATCTTTTTCACCCCAGCTCAAGACACTTTAGGCCTTACTCAGCTCCTTCACTGCTTTTCTCCATGTCAAAACACCCATTAGGGTGCTACAAGGCTTCCTGGCCCTGCCTACTGCTTGTTGCATACTGCATTCAATAAACTTGCTCTAACTTGAGAGAGAAAAAAAAGGTAACAAGAAATAGGCATCGTTGGCCAGCACTTACAAAAACACGATCCACAAACCTTCCAAGTTCCCATTGCTTTGGGCTCACTTCAGCTCCTGCACTGGCTGAAGGAAAGCCTGGCACCCAGCCTCTCCGGCTTTTGCTCATCACCATCCTCAGGGGTTGGGGTGCACGTAGTAATAGAATAAACGGCCATGAGGATAAAAAAAGAGCATCCCAGAGGCACAGCTCCCCACGGAGCAGCCAGAGCTCTTGGAAGAGCCACTAAGATGTGTCACTTGCAGGGTGACAAATTACTGGGGAAGAGGGTGAGTCATCCTCTCTGACTGCCCTCTGTGTCAGTCGTCAGAGGGGGAAGGCTGTTCCCAAGCTGCTCAGAAATGGATAATGAGCTGTATGCGGCTCTCAGGAACCAGCTGGGGGCCAAACTCAGTGGTGGGCAATGCCCCCTAGATGCTGTCTCAGAGAGGGTGGGGGAAGTGGCGGCGAGCACAGCATGGGGGAGAAAAACACCAAGGAGTAAAGATAATAAAAAATCCCCAAAATACTATTTTTTTTCCCATCAGTGTGACTGAGTCAGGCAAGAGTAAGGTTTAAAAGCTCCCTATTTCTGTGCTAAGCCACCTGCAGTGGAGGGGTGGGGAACGGCGCTAAGGGAGAGAAGGGGACAGGAAAGCAACCCAGGCTGGCACTGAGAGCCAAGGGGTGGTCCTGAGGGCACAGACCCTGACACAGGGAACCACTCTTTGTGCTGGCACCAAGCCGTGTCCCATCGGAAGCAGCTGACTTCTCTCAGCCACGCCTTACGTGCGGCCTGATGAGGCACCGGCAGCACATGTACCACCTGCCTGCTCATGAAAAGGCAGGAACACGCAGCACCCTGCCCCCTTATGAAAAGATAGAAACCCGCCCCCTACCCCGGACCCACTTCAGCCCCTTTAGCAGCTTCCCCTCAAAGTAAGTGGCACTAACGAGCCTAGCTTACCTCTCCAGCTCCTCAAAAAGCCTCCCTGGGACAGGCAGGTGACACAGGTACAGCATCAGCATCTGACAGTTTTTCAGAGAGAAGGAGGCTTTTCCCTTTTAAAGCCCCAGAACTGGGGGGTGGTTTTGGGGTGGGAAGGAGCTTGTGGGACAAGGTGCACAGGGAACACAGGCGGAGCCCCCAAATGCTGGTGTGGAGGTACTGGAGACCTTGCTGTGCCAGAGGCTGACAAGAGACATGGGGGAATTCCCTGTGTGTGATGAAGACTTCACACCAGACTCACTCACCTGGAAGGAGAGATGGGGCTCTGCTAATGGGAGGCAGCAGGTTTTGGAGTGTGGACTGTCAGCATTAGCACAGGCTGAGCCAGCAGCCTGTGTGGACAGGCTCCCCCAGATGGAAACACAATTCCTTCCCTCCTCTGTGAGCTTGAAATGAATACCAAGCAGCTGTTACCCTGTGTAATCCCTTCTCTGAGCCCCTTCCCTGTCCCAAACCCTTCCTCAGTCCAGCAGCTGTTTTCTGAAGAGCTGTGGAAACCCTGCCCATCTCTGTCCATGCCTGCAGCTGTCCTACCCCATTCCTGTGCCCTCATTCCCATGTTTGGCAGTCCTGGGCCCTCACCACTGCCAGGTGGTCCCACAATCCTGCGAAGGCAGGCAATCCGTGCCTCCTCTGTGGTCCACAGCTCTCGCACAGCTCCTCTTGCAGACCTGTGTGGGTTCCTGCACTGCCTTTTCCAGATGGCCAGCTCTTCTGGATGTGATAAGTTGGCTTCAAGAGGCCTGATTTCAGCAGTAGGAGCAGACAAGCCTGTGCATGTTAGGAACTGGTTCTGTGGCCTCATCCCCACTCCATTCCTTACACAATACAGATCCTGTCAGTGCCACTCTGGCTGTCAGTATGTGTACACGAACAGTAATGTGGTGATGAGTGAGGGATCCAAACATGCGAATGTCAAAATCTTTTTATTTACAAGTCTCCAAAAATCAAGGAACACTGAAAATAGTGAGGGTAGGAGACAACTTACAAAAGTGACACACATACATCAGGAATTGTGCTACAACACGCTGAGAACTGACACTCTAAGGTCTGCACACAACGTGGTGGAATGGCAGTGCCCTCCCTCCCTCTGTCCATGGGGTGCTCACACCTCTTTTCCCCTTGTATTTTGAACTCCCTCCCATTTGTTCTGCTTCTGCCCCCAAACCTTTCTGTTTATCTGATTGTTGCTCTGCCTCTGGTCCTGGTCACTGCCCCCCACCTCCCTTCAGCAACTGCGCAAAGGAGGAGCAGAGAGGAAAAACCGTCTGTCCTCAGGATGGAGACAGGCATTGAAAGATGTCTAGCTCTGGGACCCCAGGTACTAACCCAGGGCAGACTAGTCAGCAAAAGCCTTTGAAATATCTGTGAACTATGGCTTACATGCTATCTGGGATGAGGAGTGATTTTGGAAGAAGTAACCAAGAGACTGAGTTTGTCCTGCCTGGCTGCAAATCAGTCTGCACAGCTTCCTTGGTGGACAGTATGGGAAGATTTATATATGTCATGGGGTTAAACAAAAAGCCTTTTATAACCTTCCAGAAGGGCGGGCTGCTCTGCTACAGAAATTCAGTGCAGGACAAGCTAAAAGACTTAGACACTGTGACATAAAGCAACATCCCAATTTGCTCCAGTGGAGGCAAAGCCACGGTGTCTGGAGACCATTGCCTCCAGACTACTGTATCAATGGTCCCAGTAGCTCTCCAAGTGTCAACATGTCCTTCTCCTTGGGGATATTTCTCAGCCTGCCTTTGCTCTGGCATATTTTCAGATCCAGAAGGAATTGAGAAACACAGTCCAGCTCAGCCAATGACTCCTTTCAGAATCTGCAGCCTTGGCAATTGCTGAGGTCAGTGGCCAAACCTGATGCCCCAGTTGCCCAAACCCAGCACCTCAAGAGGCACCACAACATAAACAAACAAACAGAGCGAGGAGTCACAGATCTTTTCCTTCCTCTGATGCTGGTCTCTGCACAGCACATCAGCTCTGTTCCTCACTGCTCCAAAGCTGATGTGGGCAGGGCTGTTGTGAGTGGGGACTCTTTCTCTGAGCGTCCACAGCCCTGGACTCACTCAGTAGCTCCACTGAAGGCAAAGAGCAGTCACACCAGCTCTGTGCATGAATCTCAGAGCTTCAGCACCAAGCAGCAGTGTCCTTCTGCTACTGCCCTGCGCTGGCAGGGAGAGAACTTCTGGGCAGGACAAGACCCACTCTGTTTTGTAGGAGACTGCATAGTTCCAGAATGACCCCCTCCTGAAGCATTAACCTAACTTTTCAGAGCTTAAGCCTCAAACCAGGATTTACTAGAAATAAAGGAGTGGGCAGTTAACAGGCACATTCCATTGTCATGTGCTAACTGAAAGTTCGTGTATGCTTTTTAATTGCACCAAGATAATTTTGAAATGGAAAATCAGAGCATTTTCTTCCAAGTAAGACTGATCTGATATATTCTGTTTAGAAACATCAAAACTGAAAGCTTTGTGTGAAGCTGTTTAACTCCCTGGCTTCCTCTGCCTAAGGAAATTCTCCTTGAGACTTCTCCAGCCACTTTCAGTCCAGACTCTGTGAGCACCTTAGGCACGAACATGTACCACGGAGAAGGCTGAACCTTGCTCAGCAAGAAAACAGGGCCCAGGAGATGGCCTGTGAAACAGAGGAGTCATCAGAGAAAGAAGATAGGCAGAGATGTGGGAGGAATTGTTTAAGGTGAACATCTGCTCCTGGAACAGCACCAGACAGGTGAGGCCTTGCTTTTTATTGCTACGAGCATCTGCTTTGGAGCACCAATTCCCAGCAGGGCTGTCAGCCCCACCTCCACACTTGCTCAGATAAAGCCATCCCTTTTCTTACTTCTATAATTTTATGAGTATTCTGTAATCACAAGGGTGACACTGCCTATGTGGACACGGATTTATATATCTGCTACCCATTTGTTGTCTCCACAGATGCTTGGGGAGATCAGGATGTGTTTTGCAGAAGGCTGGGCCCCACCTTTAAGTCTCTTTCACTCCACTGCATGTGGAGAAAGCACCAGCCACTCTGACCACAGAGCTGTGCAGGGTGAACTGGTGATGGGGCAAATGCCTAGTTAGATCTTAAGCCAAGTGTTAGGACTGTGTTTAATCAGGGTCTCAGGTTACAACATGCAGCGAGTCCTTGCAGCGTAAAACATCACCTAGGATCCTCTACTGGCTCTTCTGCCATCCTGTCATGTCTGGTTTAAGTTCCTCCTCCTCTCCTTGCCTCAGTTTCCTTCCTGGAGGGGCACAATCTCCTCAATATGCCTTTGTGAATCATTTGCACTTATCTTGGTCTCCCCTCTTCTTTCTGAATCGTTCCAGCCATTGCATTCCCAGTATCACTTTGGGCAACGAAAGGCAAGGTGATGCCCTGCTCCTGTTAGTGCCAGCTAGTCCTTCTGTACTGAGGGAGCCTGGGCTGGCTGGAGAGGAGGAGGGAAAATGATAGCTTGTCCTTTTCCCTACCTGCTCCAGAAAACAGGATGGATCCTGTCAGGTGCCAAGAACTCTTGTTATTTTTGTCTGCAGATCAGACACTGCCAGATCATACCCCAGAGACATAAAAGGTTTCCCTCTACTTTGAAAGTAATCTTTGCCTCCCCTCGGCAGCTGAATGAGTGCTCCCAGCATGGCGTGTCCAGAATCACACTGGAGGTGGGGGGTTGATGTAGCCTCTTTATAGTGAGCACAAACACAGGATACCAGGGGTTTACATAGGCTTTCAACTTTGCAGGATTCAAAGCACACCTGTGCCTTTTCTTAGAGGCCTTTAAAGGTTTCTTCATACTTATAGAAGGAGGACCTTCCTCTAAGGGTGCCCTCAGCACCTTATTCTCTTGTCTGGTGACCTGGAAATATCCATCAGCTTTAATCACCCAAAAGAGGTTTGAAGTGTTTGCCAAGTTCAAGTCAAGCCACGAGGCAGAGCATCCTTGGCCACAGCACTAGGGATACCTTGCCCTCCCCTGCAGCACCTGCATAGCCACACAGGTCCCATGGGGCTGTATATCATCACTGCTCTTGCCCTCTCCAGTCACTGCCACTTAGGAGTGCTCAGGGCACCACCAAGAGTTAAATCTGGAGCACAGACATAGGGAACAGCATGGCTTATAGATCAAGGATGGGGCTGAACTGTGCACAGCAGCCATCAAAGCAGCACAGCAGCCATCAAAGCAGCACAGCTTAAGGATAGTCAAAAATCCTTTCCAGAACCATTTATTCGTGGGCACAGGGTTCATTATGAAGGAGCTGGTGCAAATTAGAGGTAGGTGCCAAGAAACATTTAACACTTTGCAGAAAGGGATAACTCAGCTGCACCACGGTATAGCAAGGAGAAAACAGGTCTGCTCTACTCGCGTTCTCACGACCCTCACTGCCTGCAGGAGGAGTGCTCTGGAGTCCTCCTGAAAACAGTAAGAACTCCTCTCTCCAGCTTGGGGAACCTTGGCGACACCTTGGGGAACATACTTTAGAAACAAGTATTTGATCCAGTTTCACAGGGATGACACAATGTGAAGGTGTAAGACTGGCAGGGATCAGAGCAGGGATGCACTGAGCCAAGTAGAAGCAGCTCAGTCTCCCAGCAGCACAGGCCCCACAACTTGGCTGGCAATGGGGTTGGGCTTCCCGGAATTTTCGTCTCAAAAAGAGGGGTTGATCCAGACAGATAACACAAAGCCACCGGGACATGGAATCTGCAAAGAAATGGAGTCAGGCTGCTTCGTGGCCACATTACTCTATTGGCACCTTTGTAAATAGTGGTTAATGCATCTCCCAGTGGGCCTGACCCTCCCCTTCTGCCAAGGATCAGATGTGCTATATATCAATGCAGACTTAGCTATTTCAATTTAAAAAATTTGATAGAATCAGTCATGCTTAAAATGTACTTGTTAATGGCACCAGTTTGTGATTTCGTTTTACTTTAATATAAACCATCTGCTCAGAGCAGACAGCAGCTGCAGCTCTGCTGCCCTCAGGTCTCCACACAGGAGGGTGTCTCTGAGCTGCCACAGAGGATGCTGTGCATACCACCAGGTATGGGCTCTACCTAGCCCCAGGGGTTACCTTGTCCTCAGGCTAAGAGCTGACCGTTATGACCAAAGAGCTCTGCAGGGACCTCACGGCTCTCTGTTTTCTCTCTACCAGGAAGAGCAGAGGCAGTGACTGGTGAGGTGACCGGGGGGACTGGGCATTGAAACTGTCTTGACCTCACTACTGAGATAAGGGAGAGGAGGGCAGGCTGCTGAGGGCACCATCTGCTTCCTGAAGGCTGTTCACACACACATGAGATCCTGATACAAGGTGCACTGTCCCTCCAGAAAGAAGGGGAAAGCCACGTGTCCCAGTGCCCTCCCTGAATGATGAAAGCAGGTCACTGCAGGTGGTGCCACCCAACAGCTCTAGTTTAGATCCCAAAACGACACCCATAAGAGCTCCTGTGCAGCAAGTTCACTGCTGGTCTGGCTTGGGTACAGGGCCTGCCAAAGGGATCCAGACAACGCTGTTCCCCAGGCCTGTCCAACAGCTCACTGCTGTTCTTGAAGGCTCAAGTGACGAGGCACAGGCTTGGTGTGGGAGTAGGACATCACCTCAAGAGTCATCATTGCAATGCTGACCCTGGACAAGTAGAGAGGAAGGACAGAGGGAAGGGTTTTTGAAAGGATCAGATGGCCTTCCCAAATTCTCCCCTTTTAGCTTTGTGGTTCCAGAAAGCCCTGTTTGTTAAAAAAAAATTAAAATAACAAGAAAAGAAAAAAGGAAAAGCAGAAAGAAAACTGAGAGAAGGAAACCTCCTCCTCTCCTACTCACAGGCTGAGGTATTCCCTGGGCAGCCCTCACTGTCCGTCATCCATCCATCACTACCCAAAATAAATACAAGTTTAGAGCAAAACCCATTAGAAAATAAAGTGCATCTGGAGTTGAAAAACTTCTGGAAAAAAGGGACTTCTTTTTCCTCTTCTTTTTCTTACAAAAAATATTCTTTAAAAAGAAAAGAAAAAAGAAAGGGAGCCAGAGGACAGAGCATGTGGCTCTTGCCTGGGGTCTACAGGGCTGTCCCGTTGGGGAGGGGGATCTTAAATCCGCTCTTCAGCAGGGCAAGGCAGATGCAGAGACCCAACAGGCCAGCCAGGAGCACCCCCAGCACAGCCTTGAGGCAGGAAGTCCTGCTGCGGGTGAAGGTTCCAGGCCCCATGATGCTCAGGAGGGCTGTGCTCACAGTTAACGTGTACAGGATGGAGACTCCCGTGTTGAGGGCCACGATCTTCCCAAACTTAGCGAAGGGGGCAATGATGCAAAAGAACAGTGGGACGGTGGCGATCACGGTGGTAATGGCACTCGAGACGATTGCCACACCCACATGCCGGACCGCTTCCATTGTCCTCCACTGTCGGCACGCTGTCGGGTCCTGGTGGAAGGGACAGCAGTGTTAGCAGAACAGGAACATGGGGCTATACTGATATTTTAGGCTTTGAGAGGGTGGCTTAGCTCACAGAATCCCCATCCAGGACGAAGAGGCTGCCTGAGTGCAGCTCAGACAGTTCGTGCAGTCTCTGAGCACACTGAGCAAAAAGCCATAGGATTACAACCCAGCAGAGGCAAAGGCTGCTGGATTTTGTGCCTCCTTTCCACCACATTAGACTGATTGCTGGGCCTACACAACACAGGCACTGCAGGCAGACACTACACCTGGCAACAGAGGTCCCAGGCTTTTGTGGTCTCCATCTTCCCAATGAGACAAAAGATGTTAAAAAGGCCAGAGATAAGCTGGAGGTCCAGCAAAGCAATTTTCAGAGGTTACAGAATTAGTATAGAGCTGTTCCAGCACAGTCTGTCTTCACTTGGACATGAAAAGGGGTTGCTTTGGACACAACTGTGGCCAGCAAGAAAGGGACAACCATGTGGGTTGGACCCTTATCTGAGTTTACTGTACTCAGGTACACAAGCTCACAGTCTGAGCAGTCAGCTGGACAAGCAGCAAATACCATACCCCAGGGATGCTCTGAGGGTGCCAGGACACATCCCCCCTTGCCTATTGTGCGTCCTGCATCACAGCTGAGCGGCATGGAAGGGCACAAGAAGAACGAATGCAAGGCTGTAGGAAGAACAGAGCTCACCTCTGCCTGGTGGAGTGGCAGGTTCTCCCCTGCCAGCAGGTAGCCCTCCACCAAGTGCACGCAGTAATCAACAGAGGAGCCAACGAGGATGGAGAGGGAAATGGCTTCCACAGCTCCCATTTCCCAGCCAGACCAGTACATGATGGTCACCACAAGGCAGACAACCCCTGTGTGAGGAAGGTGTTGTTAGGCAAATGTAAAGGACTCTGGGACTGCTGCCCAAGCCTACTGATACAAGTCAGTCCCTGGGGAGTTTGGGATCATACCCCGCAGGTCGGTGTGCCAGCCAGCCTGAATCCAGTACACACTCCCCCTGCTGCAGAGAAAAACACTTCCCTCACCTTCCCTTAGCACAGGGACCATTCCAAAAGGTGATCAGACCTGCTGGGGCTAGTGGAACACCTAGTTAAATATCAGGCAAACTGAGAGAGTGATGCCAGTCTAGACTAACTCTTGCTAAATGAATCCAAGCCCAGACAAGTGTCCCTGTGTGCACACAAGCACCACAAGGAAGTGAGCCTGTTGTTTTGCTTGCTGGAGTTACACAGAGGCTGAGCACACTTTTTAGAAGGCAAGAGTACTGTTAGTTTGTGAGTAGTATGTGGGAGACTAAGTGGTTTCAAAATGATAGATTTGATTTTTAAACTGAGAAGTTTAGCAACACACTTAGACCACAATATCATCAAATCACCAGCCAGGGAGAGGAAACTATTTACAAATTTGCTTCAAATACTAAAAAACTGCTAAAATACTCAGCTTTTAACATCTCCCACTGCTTGGAAACAGCAGCCATGGTGCAGGTTCTTGGAAAGTAGTGCAATTGTTATTCAGAGCATGTGGGACTTAATCACATTATTATACATAACAGGGATGGCATTTGTGTAGCTAAAACACTTATTTAAACAAATAGAAGGGATTGTGTAGATAAAACACACTGGGAATTAGACACACAAATCTACTTTCCCAATGAGGTTCCTGTGCATTTGTTGAGTTTCTTCTGTTCACTTAGCCAGTCTGTTTTCCAGGACTGGCTCCTGGAAAGCCAAAAGGATTTACACAGAAGATGGGCAATTCAGTTCAAATCACCAGAGAATCAGCAGTGCCACAATCCACCAATTTCAGGAAAAGAGAAAGCCTGACACATTGGAATTGGTGTTTTTACCTAAGATGCTGAGCAGCACTGGCAGCAGGAGGAGGATGTGTGTGGTGAACACTGCCACAGCAGCCACACAGATGACCAGCGAGAGGACAAGACCATATAGGGCACTCTGCACTCCTGGAAGAAAACAGCCAGCTGGTTTGAATCCTGGAAGGTGACAGCTGGGATGAGAAAGGCACCATGTTCCTGGCAACAAGGCAGGCAGGGACTCACACTGGGGAAGATGGGAAGGAGAAGATGAAAGTGGAAAGAGGGTGATCAGTTTCTTGAATCTAGCATCAGCAGGGCTGAATCCTTTCCCTTACCTATTTCCTTGGGCTTTGCCTAATTTTGACAATACACACTGCTTAGGGCACGAACAGGCTTTAGGAGTTTGCACAGCAATGGCAAGGGACTGCAGATATAACCCATGCCCACCATATGGGACGGAGTGTGCTGTGAAGATGTATCAGAGAGCATGGGTTGCCCAGGGAGAGAAACACAGCAGTCACTTGCCTATTATCTCCATGAAAATCTGCTTCCAGTGCTCACAAGTCTGGAAACCATGCCGGAGAGCAGAGCCCTCTGGGAAGAGTCGGAGTTGCTGCTGCAGGAATGCCTCCCATTTCAGATAGTCAGCATATGTCTGGAAGGACGATTTCCCCTTGTAGGTTGTCTGTAACAAGATAAACACATCACTCGTGTCCTGCTCTTTGGGCAGGGTATGCATGGCAAGGGAAAGGGCAGAACAAGCTAGCTCGAGTGGCAGCACCAGGCAGAACTGGCAGTGGCATTTGGGCAAATCTGCCACCAGCTTTTTGCCTGAGCTAATTGTGGCGTAAGCAGCCACTTCTACCAACTTGTGAGTGTAGGCATCTGTCTGCAACAAACACTAATAAACACTAAATTATGGCTGCAAATGAAAGTGGCCACTGCAGAAAGAGCAGAGCTAAAACCCCAGAAGTCACAAGATGAAACTGTCACCAGGTGATGGCAATGTCACCTGGTGATGCCATGTGCTCACCGATTCAAAGGCCATGGAGATCCACTGCACCTTCCCATCCTTCACCCCCACTGCCCCGTGAGAGAGCTGTCCAGGCAGCAGGTTTGGCTCAGGGATATTCTTACACTCGGGGTGCAACATCTGCAGAAAGGAGGAGATGCTGTAACCTGAAGAGAAAGAAAGAGCAAGGGATGGAGGGCAGAAGAGGGAAAGGAAGCACACTGGAGCAAGGGAATGAAAAAAACCCCAAACAACAACCCAAAATGAGAGCCCCAAGAGACTAGCAGGCCCCATTTGTCAGCAGCTGCTTCCCCTTGCCATTCTGGTTTGCCAAAGCCCTTGAGGTCTCGGCATCACAGCTCTCAGTTGCTGTAGCTTGAAAGGACACTCTGTGCCATCAGCATGGGACAGGACACTGCTGTTTGTCCCCAGCTGTCAGGAAGCACCACAAAGAGCAAGTGCTGATGGCTGTCTGCCTGGCCTGGCAGGGATTTGCTCTAGGCATGAAATTGGCTTTTGGCCTGAAGCTAATATACACTTCCTAGGCTCAGCTCCACAACCTTGTGACCTCTGAAGTTGGGAGAGATGGTCACCGGTCAGGTATGCAAAGCCACAGAACACAGTGAGTAGCCTCACTGCAATGAGATCAGGTGTGATTTCATCGTTATTCAGGAGCTAGTAAGAAGATATTTACTGAATCAAAAGATTGTATCTCAAGTAATACCCATGACTGGAAAGAACAAATGCAATTCTGTTCTTATCTTTCTGAATTAAATCCCGAAGAATATATCCAGTGTCTTTGGCATTAAAGAGACCATTTTTCTTTCTTTCTGTCCCAAAAAGCACAACCAATGACATGTTCTAGAAGGGTCAAGCTGCCTTGGGTAGAATAGGAGACAGCAAGAAGCAGTCACCCTTTCTGGTTTGCTGTTGAGGACCCCAGCCCAGGCAAGCACAGGTAGGGCTGCAGAGAAGTTAGTCTGACCTACCCGAGGGCAGGCACTGAGCCCCTCCGGGCTTCACCAGCTCAGAGTTGCTGGCAATGGCTTTGCAGAGGTGGCACAGGTTGCCAATCTCTTTGAAGAGGTCAAAGCTGTCATCATAGATAACGCTGCCCTTTCACAAGGAGACACAATGACAAGAGCACCACATGTGAGACGTACACACAGCAACTGGCACTGCAGCTTCCTGCCTGCTCCACTGCCTGCATTTCTCACTGCCCCTTCAGAGCAAACAGGCAAAGGCTGATTCTACACAGTACCCCCAAATCACAGGGCAGGAAGAACAGCAGAAAGCTGAAGTGCATCAGCCAAGCTAAGCATAATTTTTCTAGAGAAAGACTGTCATGTGTCAAGGTATCAGATCTCAGAGATAAGCTGTTTCTAGAGAAGTCACATTTAATAACCTTTCCCTAGAGTAACCAATTTTTATTTTTTGTTAATACTTTTATATTATATATATATTTATGTTAATACTTTAATATTTTTTGTTAATAATAAGATATATATTATAGAAAAATATCAGTTCCCTCAGTCTTGAATTTGTAGTGAGATTTTGTACTGAGCTCAAGATGGGTTTGTTTCTAAAATCCTCGAGAAAGCCAGATTTATACTCAAAATTAGAAGGTTATATATTGCACTCAGAGGGATTTTCTGAAAAGTCTGAAGTGTTTTTTTCAATAAGAACTTCTGATCTCCATTATTTTGTCAATCTGCTAAAACAGAACTGTGCTGGCTCATCACAATGCTACTACCTCTGCCATTCCATCCATCCAGACTGCTGGACCACCCTCAGCTGTGGGTATTAACTAAACACCATCCAGAGAGCCTGTCCCTCTCTCGCCAGCCCCGAGCACGCCTGCCCAGCATGCCAGACCACATGTACCATGTCTCCGATGACGTGGTTGTCCAGGCGTCTTGTGCGATTAACGCCTCTGATTCCAAACACTACAAACACCATGGCTCCGGTGTCTACCAGTGGCCTCACCGCTGGTTTCCCACAGCCTGTGTTCATGCATGGATTAAACCCAGACGTGGCCGACAGCTTTGCTTTGGGTGCTGTTGTCAAATACAGAATAAAGGTTGGTTACATTAGATGGCAAAAAAAGTCTGATTCTCCGGACCTTGGCATGTTGGAACAGGGCCTCATCAGCTCACCTTTCTCACTGGGAACATACAATATGCCTTTGGTGGGTCCGTCTGGGCTAGAGCTGAGCAGACAGCCTGGAGGTGCCACACACACTCGGCCATGGTAAGGGGGCTTGTGCGACTGGGCAAAATACAGTTTCCTGTGCAGCAAAGAAAGTTTGTTATGGGGGACCAGAGGTAGACAGGATGAAGCGTCCAAAGTATTACATGGAAACAGACATTCTCAGGGACAGAAGGAAAAGGTGAACATCTGCAGACCTGTATCCCTAGCCATTGCATATTCTGTGCTGCCCGTTCAGCCCCAGAGTTCAGGTGAGTAAGGGCAAGAACCAGATCAGCCGTGTCTTTCTGCCACCCAAAGAAGCCCCCAGTCACAGTCTCTCAAGGCTTTGGCATGTTAATGATGCTATGGGCCTGCAAAGTGACTGCAGAGATGGGGCACATATGCAGCAAAGCAAATTCTAGGGCCATGGATGTCACTGATTGAGAGCAGGACTAGCACTGGCCATTAGGCATCTCACATCAGCCTCTCAGCTGTGCTGTTTCTGCTGCCTTATTCTGAGGGGGTTTTGGAAGGTTACCGTGTTCGCTGCTGCTCCTTGGAGGCCACGTAGAAACTGAAGTCGAACTTCCAGCCCTTCTTGGTGTCACAGGACAAGGTGGTCATCATCCACTTCCTGGGGCTCATCTGCTTAAGCAGCCCTACTGTGGACACACAAGCTGTCAGCTTCCTGGTGAAGTTACCGAAAGGCACTCTATACACCTAAGCAATGGATTAATGAAAACAGACACTTAACTCCACAGGGTTGCAGCCTGTTGCACATTAGCATCACACTCTCCCCTCCTCCGTGAGCACTGGCACAGCCACACAGAATGAGCACTGCAGGCACAGCCCCAGTCAGCCCCCAGCCTGCCCCTTCCCAGCAATCGCCAGTGTGTGAAGGGCCCCTTAGCACCCCCATTCCCAGTGGCCTAGGCTGAATGGTGGCTGCTCTGCCCAGGGTGAGAGACATCTGCTCTAGTGACACCCACAATTCTGCTCCCATTGCTGACAGTCACCTCACAACAGCAACAAGTGAAGTCTTGTGGCACTCCAAGGTATCATCTTGGATGATGCCAAGCATAATGCCTTCTGTGTTAACTACCCTACTACAGTGCCCTGAAAATGTCACCCAGGGCTACATAGGACCCCATGGAGAGACAGGAGGAGGCTCTCGTGCTCACCTGCTGAGTGCTGCACTCTTGCTAGAGGGGTCCAGCGTCCCGGACTGACTTACCTGGAATGAAGGCACCTCCCCGTCTCCTGGTGACACCATCTGCCAGGGCGCAGGGACACTGGCATTGAGTGAGAATCTGTAGATGGCTGGTCTTCCCTTGCTCCTGGACTTGGAGATATACACAGTCCCCTGGAGCTCTGAAGAAAACAGAGGGCGTGAGGTTTGGTGGTACTTCTCAATCAGTAAATCCTACAGACATGGGCAGAGCAAAGGAGGGTTCTTCTGGTCTGCTGTCTGCTCTGGGACAGCAGGCACAGCCTCTGCCTTCTGGCAGCCCAGCACACCTTTCAAAGGCTATCACAAATACATCCTGAGCTGCAGTAATTCCTGATGGCTTATTGATTCATGCTATCTTGGGATCTGGCCCAATAACTGTTTTATCCTCAAAATCCCCTGCAAACAGGCTGAATTTACTCTCCTCGTGACCTGCCAACAAGGTTGTGAACAGGAGTGGGACGTGAAAGCTTGGAGTTCCTAGCCCTGTACTCAGATCAGAGGGATATGACACTAGACTGTACTCCCACCTGGGTTATAGGACCATGTCCTAGAGAGCAGTAGGTATTAGGGAAGGGGGGATTTTAAACATGCCCCGTACATCCAGCACCAAGCTAGGTTTCAGTGAGGCAGGCTCTGAAGAGAATTATTCCCCATCAGCTCTTCAGAGAGCATGTGGTTTAGTTTCTACCCCAGTGGATCCTTGGGCCCTGGCCCCAAATGTGGTCAGTCATCATGCCTCACTCACCTTGCTGCCCTGTATCACTCATGTGGCCTTTGCTTCCCCAAGGTGACCCTGAGCCCCTCTTCTTTTTTTCCAAGGAAGTTCGGATGTTGTTCTGCAAACTGTGGGGCTTTTCCTGAAACAAACCTGTCCCACAAGGTTAGTCAGGGAGGAAAGAGTCAACAACATGAGAAAAGACCTACCAGCCCTGTGCACACCACAGAGTGGTGCTGAACACCAAACCCTGAGCAGGCAACACAGTGCCACAGACCCTCAGCTGGACACTGACATGAGACCAGCACTTATGAGTAAAAGTAGTCAGTTTTCATGGTCTATGAAGAGATTGCTCCAGAAGAAATACTCAGACAGTTCAGGGCTAAAGCAGGAAATACTTTTCTAAATACTCCACTCCTACAGGCAACTCAACCATCCCACTCCCAATGTCTGCCTCCTTTCCACAGGGTCCATCCAATGTCCAGTGACATATTTGAACATTGTAGGTGTCTGCCTCACATTTCAGCTCCTCCAGTCCAGGGCTTAGGCCAGACTGGGCTGCACCCACCATGGTTTGGGGACCAGCATTCTCACCTGAGCAGGTAATGCAAGAGATGCCTTCAGCACTCAGGTTGTATTTCAGGTCCAGTAGCACCTGGATGTTTGTGTCTGGCCGGAACAAGACTGGAGCACGGCTAGCTGGATGGAGGCGGCTAGCAAAGAATATGGACAGGAGCAAAACAAGGAGAAAGAGCCCTGCAAGGGGAAACCTGGGTAAGTGTGGGACCCTACATGCACTTCACACTTCAGACATACTCAGAGAGCAGGCATGTGGTAGGAAGATGGTATTTTCAGCTGGAAAAAGAACAGCCACTAAAGCACACTGGCAGCTGGGCTTTCTTGTAATAAGCCCCATGCCTGGAAAAAAACTCCATCAGGATTTGCCACTTTAGATCTGAGTGAGAAGAAAGGGATGGAGAAGTCCCTTAGGGACTGACTGTTCTGGAAGCACTCTTCCACTGTGTTGGAAGCCATTTACCATGTCCCTTTTCCCACCTCTTGTCACTAATAATCAAGGCTTGGAGACTGATTGAAATGTCAAACCCTCTAAAATCCATGTAGATGCAATACCCGCCTCCTTCCTTACCCACAATCACCCATCTGCTCTTCACTGCAGACCACAGCACCCAGTGTTCCAGCAGCTCCTGCAGATGAGTTATCAAGTGATCCCGGTTGCTTTTTTCTGCAGAGAGCTGCAGATTTTCTGGCATCACAGACACCAAGGGGACATCCCCCATTTCCAGGGAGACTAGAATAGAAAGAAATCAGAAGCAGTCTCAGTGGCATGAGTGTCTCTTAGAGCTCTCTGCTCTCTTTTATCAAATCTTCTGCAAGGTGCTGTACAACTCACTCTAGCTAAAAAGAGGGAGTAAGACCCTAGCAGAGGCAGTGACTCACAGGATGATATAAGAAGCATCTTTGTCAAGTCACTGCCATGCAACAACTACACTTGTAAATCCATAGCTCGGTCAAAATCTATGCTTCAGGCTATTCCTTCCTCTACCAAACCCCACAAACACTGTCCATAAGGTCACATCACTGCATGCTTCTTGGGCCAAGCAGAATTTGTCCCTGTCCCACTAAATATGTCTTACTGCTAATTATACACAGCTGACCTCTTCCTGACTGCAGCCTGGCTTCTCCCTGACTCTCTTCTCTCCAGATCAGGGATGCCAAGAGAACTGCCCCCTTCTCTGTGTGTGAGAAGTGGGCACTTGCTGTAGTGGGATGAAGCATGCCCATCACCCTGTATAGCCAACCTACAAACCATGCTTGGTCATTGACTGGAACAAGCTGCTTTGCTTCTTCACAATTCCCTGATGCCCAGGAGCCCTGGAGGAAAACATCCTGCTGTTTGCAGGGAAGGGAGGGATTATTTCCATACATCACCACTGCATGTGGCTCTGGCATACTAAGGAGAACTCTTGCAGCACGGAGCCAGAGCTTCTCTGCCTGCCTGTCAAAGGCATCTCAGAGCCTACTCTGCAGCAAGGCCTCTGCACACGCCATGGAATTGATTCAGTTACCTCCAGTTCCAGTTTGCGTCTAGACCTGAAAGATACTCACTGCCCAGACCACTTCTGTTGGGGGTTTTAAAAGGAAGAGGTTCCAGCAAGTTTTAAAAGCCAAGTACAAGAGAGCATGACCCTGTAAGCGTCTTTTTCTTGGGATCAGGGCTGGAAGGAATATCTCCTGCTAACAACAGATAAGGAAATTCTGGGCTTTTTTTCTAGATTGCTTATGTGATCTCAAGCAAGTCACTGCCCTCTTCATACCATGATGGAGAAGCTGCTCTAGGGGGCTGATGCTGGAGAACAACAGTGTTCTTTTCTCCTGCTTCCCAAATGCAGTGCTCCAAATGGCAGGGAACCGGGGAAAACTTTACTCCAAGGTGAGCTGTCCTGGTTGTTGGGGTTTTAGGAGTTCTC
>QWTY01063229.1:0-11635 GCA_008033365.1 Pseudorectes ferrugineus
GGGTTGGTGCCTCCACCACTTTCCTGGGAAGTCTATTCCAATGCTTTACAACCATTTCCATGAAAAACTTTTTCCTAATATATAAGATAAACCTCCTCTGGTACAACTTGAGGCCATTTCCTTTTGTTTCCTTTCTGCCTAGCATAACAGGAGATGCATTTTCTCCTTTTAAATAAAAAGACCAGCAACCAACAAGTGCATTTTAATGAAGTTATGCACTTAACACCAAAAGATTGCTGCTTTTGGTTCATTTTTCTTGTGCATAAGTTGTGATGCCCCTCAATTATGTAAGACCTTAATACAATCCCATGCCTACTTCTCTAAGGGTTTAAAAAAGTTTGAGGAAAAATACCATAAGGTGTACAAAATCGTCTCACATGAAATTTCGCTATTATTTTGCACAAGACTGTAGAATAAAGTCTGCCTGTGAAATAATGGCTAAAGACATTCTGACAGATATCCTTCAAGTAAGTGAATGAGTCATGAACCTCAAAGGTAAAGAAGCAAAAGACAACTGACTCATATATCAATTCTGAATTTCAAATATGACATGCTTCTTTGATATGCTGTGTATTAGCAGGGCTTTAACATGTCTTCTTTTTCACAGAACCCAAAAGATAAATGAGTTTGGTAAAAAGATGTATGTAGACGTTTGTTCCACTGTATTTGAAATGTATTCAGAAGTATTTGGGGCTTATTCTTACTTGGGAGCAAAATGCCCTGGTGCCACTTAATAAAGTCATGGCCAAGAGATTTAGCACAAAGGCCACAGTTGAGAAAACGTTGTTTAATGGATGATTTTTTAGACTGAAAAGCTTAAGTCTTTATGCCAGTTTCTATGTATCATCACACAGATATGATTAGATGGCTTCTGATGGCATGAAGCCAAGGGATCTAGGTATTGTTATGTCCTGCCAAATGTACATTTACTGTTGTAAAAACATGTTCTAAAGTGTCTTTTCCTTTGATTCATATTTTTAAATTGATTTGGAGGAGGATGCAGAAAGGGTGAGTTGTAATACAGAGAGAAGGGTTCTTCCTATCTGATAAGAAAAAGGATGAAGCATCTTCTCAAGTGCCTAGCTTGAGAAGAGGGGCAGATCTCAGAACAGATGAGGAAGGTGATCGTTTTCCATGAAATATCTCAATGGAAAACACAATAGCATAATCTTGACTTTAGGTGCTACAAGTTTACACACAGGCAGACTTCTGAGATGTCTTCATTAAGAGTCTAGATTCTTGTTCTGCTCTTATAAATAAATCACGATGAGTTGTAAATATAGATATCTCCCAAGTCTGCACACACTAGGAAAGGCAATAGAAAGTAAGATGGAAATGGAAGTCTATTTGGCAATCTGATGTTGATGGGAATCCTGTATCTAGTATGAATATAATTGATACTGATTAATTATGCACCAAGCTGATTTAGCATTGTGCCAGTTCAGGGATAGGCATAAAAAGTATGAAAGCATTAAAAATCCACAGTGTAATAGGCTTTGAAGAAGGAACTATACTGAAACCAGAAGTATGAGGATTCTTAGCTTCCTTTCAGAGTATGAAGAAAAGCAAAGCATGTACTATACTCTGACTGGAGAGTAGTACTTCTTTCTGACTCAGGAGTAACTGTATGACTTATGGAAACACTGCTGATCATATAAAGACTATGAGAAAGTCGTGGCAGCCACTGCCCTGACAGTAACACCCCTCGTAAGTTACTGACCAAATGTAATTAATGAAAAGAAGAAGCTTTTTAACAGGTCTGCCTGAACCAAAAGCAGCCTTTGTCAATCACCTCATAGAAATAACTCCAGGCAAGCACTTTTCTAGTCCATCTGGAAAACCTACAGTACCTGCGGTCTTTTCTAAGGCAAAAAAAACCCTCAACAAACCAAAACCAAGAAAAAAAACCTCTGCAAATATCCAGTATGCACTCTCACTCAAATATCTTATTTCTACTCTCCTTGATACTTGTATTTTCTAAATATTATTTTATAACTTTGTTAATTTCTTCACAAAAATGGGAAAGGCTAATGAGAATACCAGAAAAATATTGCAACAACAGAGAACTGTGCCACAGTAGGCAGTCCTGGCTAAACATGGTACTGTAGTCACTGGGACCACAGTTAATTAGCACCTCTTTCTTTACCTTTCTGCTGGGGTCTGGAACACGTCAGCTGGGAATGGCACAATCCACAGCACTGGAAAAGTATTTTCATATCACCCAAGAGTCGTAAGTGGAGTCTATGTAATGATTCCTGAAGATTTCATGCTGCAGTGATTATACAGGTTGATTAAACATTGTATTTAGAGGTACTGAGATTTTCTTTTTATTCTCTTTATAAAACCTATTGCTACTTAATTTGAAATGCCTTACTTTACATCTTAAGGACTTGTTATTTTGCTGTGATATGGAGACAAGTAGAAGGACAAACTAGAAACAGTCCCTTATACACATGTCCCTGTTTGTGATGCTGACTCCTGTTACAGACAGAAAGAGAGGGAAACTAGATTTTTAGAGTAGGCACAGGATACCTCCAGCAGCAAAAAATATTAAATCCAGGATGTAAGGTGGAATACAAGTGTCTTATATTCCCTATATCTCTGGAATCATCTGGGGATTAAGAACCTTTGAACCAGAGAGCTCTTGGCTAAGAGGTCATGATCTAACTCACACTGGGTATCCTGGGAACAGAAGAACTGGAGCCCACCGGTGGCCAATGTTGATCACTTCCATTCCACTCTTTTCCTACACATCATAACAGTCCACATGCTGAAGCTAACAGGTTTATGGTCATGCAGTCCTTTATGCAGACATCAGCTCCTGGGATAATTTTTGTTTCCTGTATATTTCTCTTAAAACAGTTGCATTATTTACTGGTCATTTGTACAGTTACATTTTACTTCTTATAATGGATTTGTGGCAATACCTTTCTTATGCGGAGAAGGTTTTATGCCACTGTCCTTTAAAAAATGCCAGGCAGGCTAGGGCACAAATGGGATGAATGCAAATACTGCTGACTGGGACTGCCCAAGGAAGCTTAAAGGAAATACATTTGTTCTACTTAGCTAAATTTTCCTTGAGACTATCAGAGTTCCATCTCACTTTCTGTCCTTTCAACCTCCTCCTCAAAGTTGAGTCAACATTCAGTTCAGACCAGACTGCCCAGAGCTTTGTCCAGTTGGGTCTTGAAAACCCCTGAGATCTCACAGTCTCTGGGAAACCTGCTCCAATACTTCAGTATCATCATACTGAAATACATTTTCTTTGTACCTAGCTGGAACTCCCTTTCTTGATATCCGATTGCTGTTTCTCATTCTCTTTTCTTGTCCCTCTGTAGAGCCTGGCATCAGACTTGGTTGGTAACTTTCTCCTGAGCGTTGGAAGGCTGCTCTAGGCCTTCACTAGGGCTTCTCTTCTGACAAACTTGTTGTCTGCTTTAACTGAATGTCTGCTAAATCTGTAAAGTGTTTAGGGAGGTACTGGATAAAAAAATCCATGCAAATCCATAAAGTTCTTCAGGTCACTGATAATATCTTGAAATCCTACAAAATTTCTCTATTATAAAATATTCAGAAATATGTTTGTGGACTTAAAATTTTTAGGAGAAATCCAACATTTTAAAGAGAAATACAGGATCATATTTTATTTGAGTCCTTAGCAACCAAGTAGGTGGTGGGTCATAATTGCCAGCTCTTTGTTGATCTAGGAGGGAGTTTCCAAAATAAAATGGAAGAAAGCCCTATATCTCTCTTTCTGTATTTTGGGATAATGTGAAAAAGGCTGAGAACAACAATTTACCTTCTGCAGGATTTAAAATGACTACTTTAATGTTCTTATTCAAGAAAAGAAGCTGTAGTATGAGAATAATAGTTATAAATACTTCATTTTCACACTGACTATTCAGTTATAAAAAACTTTAATTCTTACTGATGGTAGAATCCAAGTCAGTCATTAATGCGCAAACTCAAAGTCTTGAGGGATATACATTGTGACTGCTTCTCCTCCGCCTAAATTTACTATAATTTTCCCTGTTCATTATTATTTTCATCATCCTCCTCTGCTATTCCTTCCCTGTGCTCTGCAGATTTTTGAATGGCTGAGGTGCTTTCTGTATATTCTTGCTTTCATTCAAGGTTTGTATGACCTGCCGTCTTTTCTTTATACGACTCTCTAAGTGACAAAAAGGTAAGATTTTCTTAAATAACTTAAACACTTAAGTCAGTAGGAAAATGAAGATATGGTTATTTTTTCCATATTGTAAGGGTATCTTCTTTAAGTGTTGACTTAATTTTCACATAATTTTAATGTTTTCAATCTTTCTTCAAATATTAATATGTAATCAATATTCAGTTGATTTTTCTAATAATTTCTTATTAGTAATAAAATATTCAGGTTTTTTATCTTTAGGCATCCAGGCTTTTGTAGAAAGGAAAATATGTATGATTTTCGCAGTTATTAGATAAAAATGGGATTGTACGGTAGTGACTTCTCCAAGGTTAAGCTGCATATCAGGAAGAAGATGAGGTTTTCTGACTTCAGCTCACTCGTCTATATACCGCAAGCAAACATCACACTATTTTTTATCAGTGGGAAATCTAGTGCATCTAGAATAAATAAATCTTGGAAATTTGAAATAAGCTCAGAATGAAAACCTATTAGGATAGGAGGAGTGTCTGTGTGTGTGCTTGCACAGACGTGAGACAGATCAGGCCTCTGGTGTTTGGAGTATGAGAAGAAACTTCAGAATCAGAAAGTGCTGGAGTATCCTTTTAACACGACTACATTATAATATTATTCCAAGAATATTACAGAGGGAAAGAAGGCCACATAAGCCCACAGTGTTATGCTAAACATTTTTAGCCTGCCAAAATAATAAAATCCCAAACTTCATAGAAGATAGGGAACACTGTACATCTAGTATTTGTCTTAGGATTTTTAAATGTAAGACTGGAATTATGTTTCTAGGTCTGCTTTGCAATGTTGGGCAAGTTGCTTCTAATTATAGTTTATATATATTTTCACTGGTTTTTGACAGCCCAGTTACCAGGGACCTGTGACCAGCCTCCTCTATCAAACATTTTGATGGGTTGTGACTGTAATTGGAAACTCTCAAATAAGTTTATTCATATTTTGTGGGGGGGAACCTGCCCCCTAATTTTTCTTCCCATTGATCTGTCCATTTTTTAAAATACTTTTGAGATGCTCACCTAAAAGTGAAGACCTGGAAAACTGACTGTATGTCTGTATTTGTATTTCTGACTAGGAGAAAAAAGTTTATATAATTTTTTACTTCATTTCATGAAGTATATACTAAAGAGGTTGGTTGTTTTTTTTATATAAAGTATATTGTTTATGTTGTAAGTACTGCTAATGTTAGCTCAGCTAAGACATGGACCATAGCATCCTAAGCCTTAACGGATGGACACTTGTATTAGTTGCAATCATTACAGCTTTTAGAAAACCCCTTCTCAGTTTACAGAACTTAACTGTATAAAGGAAGCTGCAGGAACCTCTATGTTTCAACAATATATCCTGTACGGTCTCTAAATAAATAAATAATAATTTAAAAAAGACCTTGACATCTCTTATACCAAATACAAACATCAGCAACTGCAATGGAAAAAACGTGGATTAAAATAATGTTTCTTTCCATCTGAAAACTTGTATTGTGACAGCAGTTGTGGATATTTCCTAAAATTACATTGACAGCAGCACTGAAAAAACAGAGATTCACCTTGCTAATGACCTCTGGTTTTGGCAAGATAATAAGTATGAGAAAAAGAGGAGATCATTCTTACCATAAACAGGAAAAGAGGCTTTATAACAGCAGCATTTGCTAGCACCTCTAAAATTAACTCTGGGTCAAGCTTTCCATGAGAAATGCTTTTTTTAGAAATAATACAGAGCAGCTCAACTACAGACACATTAGAGAATATATTTTAAACAAGTCAGTCTGGAAACCAGGTTTTAAAATAGTACACATGGAAACAAAAACATAAATTTGTACGGAGTATCCATTTTCTCTTATAAATTTTCTGGCCTAAAGTTTTTCCCATCTTTCCCTGTGATTGAAACATAAGGTAATTTAGGCCACAGAGTTCTCTTTAAATCGTAGCAGAGGTTAGGTTAGAAGGCATCTCTGGAGGTCATGCAATCCAACCCATTGTCAAAGCTGGGCTAGTCAAATATTTTCTCTGAACTTTAAAACATTTTAAAAATATATATATTTCATGCTATTATTGGAACCAGGCAAATCTTGACTATGATACTATCTTGTAGTGATGAGTGGTAAACTTCTAGAAAAAGGCTGTGATGTTTCACAGTAGAAAACATGAATGTGTTTGGTACATGTAATCATCTTAAGATGTTGCTGTTTACAGCAAGTAACCACTTACACTGGTTTCTGTCCATTTTTAAAGAACAATCAGTTAGATTCCAGTTAGATATTAATGTCAATTAAATTTTCAGGTTAAATATTAGGGCATCACTGTATTCTAGATTCTCC
The DNA here is from genome assembly GCA_008033365.1 of Pseudorectes ferrugineus. Lineage (NCBI taxonomy): Eukaryota > Metazoa > Chordata > Aves > Passeriformes > Pseudorectes > Pseudorectes ferrugineus. The sequence goes on from QWTY01063229.1 coordinate 6,507, forward strand.
TGGATTCTGTTTGGGTGAGTTGCTTCAGTTATAAAACTTAAATCTCATATGTAGAACTTCAGATCCAAATAATTCTAGACAGAGCCAGCTATCATCTTTCATATCAATATTAATTTTTGGAGCCTAATTGTAACAGGATAAAGACTAATCTATGTATTTTGTAGAACTTGAATATTCACAGACAAAGGCCTTCCTATGCATTTTTCTTCCTGTTTGTAACCAAATAAGTCGTTTGAGCCAAATAAGTGTAGGCCATCTAAATAACGGCATTTCCTCACGTCCAATTTTCTTTCATGCATAAGTACATAAAAGAATAAATATGACAAAGTATGTATCAAGCATCTTCCTACCCTCATTATGGAAATGCAGGTTTTAGCTATTAGCATATTTACACAGATTTAAGATAGAAATAAACCCTTAAAAAATGAACAGCCATTATTGTTCCCTAAGCAGAGCACTGAAAAGCAATTTTTTTCTTTTCTTCTAGTATCTAACTTCATAATTAGAAGAAAAATAAAAGAACAAAAAATCACTATTAACTATTTAATTAATGGATAGCTTGTATGAGTTAAAGAAAATAATCTGTATTGAGTTGGTGCATATGTTTGCAATTTGTTCTGCAAAAGGAACACTATGGCATTTCGCAGTAGCTGGCACATACAGCAGTGGGTATATTTTATATCTGTATTGATCCTTTGTGGTGTCTTGTAAAAGAGCTCTTTAAATTATTCATATCAAAACCAAATTAGGTTCCAGAAAAATGCCTTTAGTGAAATCCGTTTTAAGGGCAGTATAATTGTAAGGTCAGCTGGCTTAGCTATAGTGATTTCTAACAATCATTCAGTTGCTAATAATACCTCAGTCACCATGTAAAAACCTCCCTCAGCCCCTGAATATAAAAGCAGTGGTGCAAAGTAAGTTTAGATAACAGGCCTCAGAAGGCACCTTAATGGTCTGTCTCTTTGTCCCAGAAGTACTAGCCTGTTATGTTCCTTCAGGACAGGAAACAAAACCATGTGGATAATACATGACCAGTCCTAGAGCCTTGAGACTAACACTCTCCAACACATTGAACAGTGTCATACAACATGTCTATTCCCCTGAATAGGGGCTGCACTAGAAAGTAACTCAATAAAATGATCCAGGTTTGCAATTTTTCAAAGAAGTGGAATCAGGCCTTCAATGGGCATTCTGAAACAGTACTGGCAGAAGTCAATAGTCTTCTTGAGCTCCTCAGTTTACAAAACCAAGTTTGTGAAGTGCTCATCTGAACGATTAAATGAATATGTAAACACATTGTTTATAGAAAATATATACATACAGAAACTGGTAATATTATTTGAATACACTGATAATCGTTATCACTTCCTCTACAATGGCAGATACTTGAGTACTGGGGAGGGAAAAGGTAATGACAGCTCAAGACTAGGAATAAGCATCTGTTAGTCTCTCTTGACCAAGAGATTGCTACACAGATACTCATAAAGAACTGGTAGAGTTTTAAATTTGTTTTTCTTTTCATGAGTGCTTTAAGCCTATTGTGCAAGGCATTGAGCTGCCAGCAGATATAACTATGCTGTCTCCTTAGGCTGAGGTCATCCTGAGTGGCACATAAAATAGCTGAAGTAGTGTAGCTGTTGTAGCACAAGAACTCTGTGCCAGCAAGTTGTCCAAATATTTACCTACCTTTACAGGCAGCTTTATACAGCTGACATGAACTGCTTGCTGCCATGGCTACGCTGTTTCCAGTAGCTGAGCTAGTTCATTTGAATCTAGTTTGAGTTTCTCTTTAAAACTCTGCAGATATCTCTCCATATCTCTACAAGGTTTGTGACCTTCGTTACCAATATGCAAATTTTTCTGTTCACTTTCTACAGCATGTAAAACATTGGATCAGGACTAAGTTAAATATATCAAAAAATCTTACATATAAAAAACTATTACTCTGTGACAATGGTAAAGGGATTACATGATAAAGCTGAAAACCAGCTGAATTTAAAGGTGTTTCTCAAGATGTCTTAACACCATTAACTTCTCAGGAAACACTCAAGGCATTCCAGAATTTCAGTTTGTGCTATGGAGAGTCTTATAGTGTTTAGAATCTGCAAGTAAAGTCTGCACTGTTCCATTTTGTTGGTGGTTTGTTTTGTTTTTACTTTCCTGTTATGTATTGCTCCAGATCTAACATAACCCTTTCTACTTCTTTAACATAATACAATTCATGTTACTATACTTAAAGCTGCACTGTTGAATGGATTAGATGCTGGACGTAGAGTGCTTGATTTCAGTTCTCTAGTCTGTACCAAACCCAGCTGTATTTACTCACCCTCCATTTTAGTGAAGCATGTCTGAAAAGACCTGTAAGGAGGGAAGAGACCAATAAAATTTATGTTAATTACTACAATACAAAGCCCCCTATTTCTCAGTTACTTCATAAATTCCTATGTAACTTGCCTTTAGATAGATCACATTTATAAATATAAAAATAGATCAACCTTGTTCAAATTGTTATGGTTTATTATTTGACTTAAATGCCCTATTGCAAACTTCCCTTGGATTGCCTGGTTCTACATATTCTTCACTATAAACTCCTAAATATTTATATATTAAATATTTGTTATTTATTGTTAAATATTTATGTATATACAGACAGACATTCATGCAGCTAACCCTTGAAGTATTAAAGCTATGTTCCAAAATTGTTACTCTTCATATGAAAGAGATGCAGCCAAGTTGCAGACTATGAAATTCATCTTGTCTGGTCTGGCTTTTGAAAATGTCGGTATTTACTGTAAGTCATGTAAGGCTTTCTTTACCCAATGTAAAAAGACTGAAATTAAAACAAACCGTTCAAAAGTAGCTCAGATAAATAATTTCTCTTCTCTTTCTTATAACTATAGCAGAAGAGCAGGCAACTAGCTTAGTTCTGATATATTCTCAACCGAAGTTAAATGAGATGAAACTTACCCTGTCAGACAGATCTGGGGTTTCTGAAGAACATGTCAAAAGCAGTTTATTTTCTTTGTCCTGAAAGAGGCAATGAGGTACAGCTTCAAATTAAAATAATCTGGCACTGAAATTAGTGAACAGTAGCAAACAGTCTCTCACTTTGAATTCAGTCTTATTTTTTCGTCACAGTCTGTAGCACCCACTCAGTTTTTGGTATTGAGAGGGAACTCTTACGATCTGGATTGCTGTCAGTGGTGTTCTTCAACACAAAACATTGCTCTTGACTGTTTTTAAAGTGGTTCAGTGTGCACGTACATAATATTTTGGCTGCACCAGTTACCAAGTTGAGAAGTTTTCAGGCAGCATCAATATTTGGAGGAGTATTACATTCCAAAAAATACCTTCTTCAGGCATCTAATAAGGAACATTGAAAGACGTAAGGACACTGTTGTTCCTGAAGTCTTTCTTTGAGCTCTATAGAGGGTCATCTTTGTTTCATCTTCATTGCTACATTTATTAAAGTTCATATATTCTCAATAATTTTAGGTGGTGAGCTGTGCATGATCAGTAGCATGACAGAATTCCATTAATTCAGTGTTGAGTTTAATATATACATGGTATAAGGAAAGCCATACTATTGGAAAATTCTACTCTCTTCCTTGGCACCTGAGAGCTGAGAACTCCTGATGGGTATGAGAAATCCTAGGGCACATTCACAAGTACAAGTACCCACATTTATGCTCTTGAATAATCTCAGTAAATTATTTGAGTAATTGCAGTTGTCTTACTGGTTTAAACTGGTTTAGAATTACTCCCTTCTTTTCTAAAATTGCAGAAGAGACAATTTGTGTGCTCTTTGCTAGCTCCAGCTTTCCATTGCAGAAACACTAAATTTCAGGTCTGCTTCCCTATAAATACCTCCTTTTAAAAAAATTCCACAACATACGGGGATGTCTGCAGGACATATCTATCAATGCTGCCACACATCTATGCACATTGCACTAGGATTTTAGTAATTTTTAGATTCATAGTACAAATTTTACCTGCAGAGACAAGACAGTAGTTGTCAGAACTGCTTGAAATGCAGCAACACAGCTTTTACTAATATTAGGAAGAAGTCATATAATACAGTAGAATTATTTGCACTAAGAATTCCATTCAACCCATAGTAGCCTTCTGATGGAAACATTTGAAATTTACTGTTAGTGTGTTTCCGTAGACACAAGGCTTCAAACAGGCATCACAAACTCAGTGTGGTTTCTTCTGTAATTACAAATATTTTCATTTAATAGCAAAATATTTTTGTTCTTGTTCCAAGAACATACCACTGCAATCCAGTGTTTAAGGCAAACGTTTTCTTTTAGCTTTCCTCAAATCCTTAGCAGCCAAGCTACACATGACTTCAGTGGATTCTACTCAAGCTTTCCATTATAAACCAAAATGCTTTCTTATAAATGTAGCAAAGAAGAAAAGTTGTGTTACTCAGTAAATATCAAGTCCTCTCCTGCTGGAAAAGTTTACCATTTGTATGAGAAACAAGCATCCTTCAACCAGCACCTTGCTGAGGTAATTCAGATTCATTAAGGTGTTTCCATAAACCGCAGTAGACCAAAGTATACCGGAAGAGCTCTGAGATTTAAGTCATATTGAGTTAAATATGCTGATTATGTTCAGAAGTGAAATCACAACATAGGATGTTTATCTTAACCAAGAGTGAAACTTTGTTTAGGTTGAGAACGTCACAGAGAACCGCAAATGTGATACACTGTGGAAAAAACCAGATTAAAACAGAAAGTAGGCAACCTGACAAGTTCCTAACACAGCAACAACAGAAATCTGGTCTGCAAATATAATTCTATCAGCTGCAATATTAGAATCTGGTTTTGGAAGACATGAGATGCTACAGTCTAAATCACAGTGAATTTAAACAGGGAAAGGAAAGGAAATCTTCCTAATCCTCAGTTTTGCTTTATTACATCATTTGGTTAAATTAGATCATCTGTATCAACTGCTGCCTTCAATGTGCCACTAAATGAGCAGAACTACTACTAGTCTGTGTTTTTTGTGTTTTGAATTGTTTATTTAATGGGACGTGAGGTCAAAATTACTTTTAAAAAAGTTTTTTGCTAGAGTCATAGGAATAACATTCAGTGTGAGGAAAAAAGGAGAAAATAGGTGTA
>QWTY01063242.1:0-10524 GCA_008033365.1 Pseudorectes ferrugineus
TTTTTACTTCATTTTCTTACACTAGTTCCCTAGAGGTTTGCACTCAAAGACAGCAGAGCAGTGTGCTTCTTTTGAAGCACTTCATTTACTGAAAATAGGCCTCCAGCAAGTCATAATTATCATCTCTCCCTCCATCTTCAAGTCTCTCCCCTTGCAGATTTCCTTTGCTTCCTCAGAAATGGTGGATGGAAGACAAATGAACCCAATACCCTTGTCAAAAACTGGATTCTGCTACAGAGTTGTGGGCTAAAGGTCATGATAGACACAACCCCCAGATCTCCTCCAGGGTAAATGTAGATTCAACACAGATTTTTTTTTTCTGTTCCACAATGCAATTCTTTCTTCCTTGCTGCTTAATTTCTCTTTCATCTATTGCTGATCTTATGTAAGGAGACAGTAATTATTCATCCACATGATTTTGCAACAGTACAGATTTTCTTTCACTTACAGAATGTGCTGCCATTCTCCATTTTTCAAGCTTCAGACAGAAGCACTCCTAAATCTTTACTTCTTACAGGAGCTACTCAGCCTCTGATTGTTCAAAGTGGATTTTAGTAGAAGATACTTAAAACAACAGTATAAAATAAAGCCTTATCAGCTGTCAGTCAGACTGTGTGGCTGTTCTGCACTTTCTGAGGAGGGATATGTGCAAAACCCTCAAAGGTAAAAAGCATTGTGAGATATCTGACATAATTTATAACACAATGAACAATTTAAAATATTTTAGTTAGAAGGGTTTTTTAAAATAGCATCACTTTAAAAAATCATACAAACGCTTTACCTAAATGTATGTTTTAAGGAGTTACTTTATATGGTCTGTGTGTCTGAAGCAAGTGGAATTCAGTTCAAAAAAGCATAGTGGGAGGGTGTGATTCCAGGAATCAGATGCAGACAGAAAAAAAAATGCAAAACTAAACCAGGTTGCTTGTCACATAAATGGAAGTAATATCAAATCAACAGGCCTCTGGCAGCCAAAGGGATTTGCATCAGAATAAGCAGATTCTTGGCTCCTTTCCACTGCCTTTTAGGGCTGGAGCAGCAGGAGGCAATGAGTGACTTAAAGACCTAATAGGTCACTAGGATTCCTGAGGAAACAGTTCTCTGCAAACCAGAGCTGCCCTCCTCATTTGGAAGAAGACAAAACTGAGGTTGTGTGGGACTGGTACATCAGCTCACAACAGGTGGCAACAACTCCTGTGGCTGAATGGCACAGTGAAAACGTGGTAACTGGGGAAAAAAGGCCCTCCTCTTCACTGGCTTCTTCTGGGCATGTTGTTCTGGATCAAAAACCAGGGAAGGGTGCAAGAGACCATCCCGGGCAAGTCAACTCCCTTCCTGTCACTCCTTATGAGGATTATAAACCCTGTCGTGGTACCTACAGGAGAAGTAACAGAACACTACGTCCTTAACCAGCAGATTTTCTGCTTTCACAGCCTCAAATGTTCTGTGTTGTGCTGTTCACTCTTCCTCCTGACTCAGACACTGTTGCGAGCCACTGACTGTCAGCTGGTGGCACGTTTGAAATTGGTGTGTGTGCTTTCCTGGGGTACCATTCCTGACATGCAGGATCCTCTAATAGAGAAGGCAGAGTGGCTTATAGGGTTTCCTTTTTAAGGAAACCTGTGCTAAAAGAGAAGGAGGCAGGTGAAATTGGTTTATCAGCAGATTCAGATTGCTAATATAATGATTGTTAATCAGCGTGAAGAAAGATGTGTTCCAGCCTGTACGTTACATAAGTTAAAAATATCATGCTGGCACTGCTAGGTGCCCTGTGATGTGGGGACAACCTGTGGTGACACATTTCTTCAGAGAACTTTGTTTTCAGCCTCCTGGTGTAACTTGGGTACTGCTATAAATTTATTGGAAATACAACTTGAGGTTAAGAAGGCGTCATTTATTGCAGCAAGGTGTCATTATGGAAACAGAGCTGTAACTAAGTCTCATTCAGCAACAACCCCTCCAGGGTCAACCACAACCAAATTGCTCTGCAGAACTTCCTGCTGCTAAATTGATCTCAGAAGTTTGAAAATGAAATAAGCAGGTTAAAAAGCACTAGGAAATCTGCAATCTTTTCACTCCATTAATTGCTACTCATCCTATGATGTAACAAAGGCAAACATAAAATGTACACTCATTTCAGCAAATCTTTCCTGATCTTGTTTATATCAAAATACGAGGCTAGATCAGATTGTAAACAATTTTCTGTCAAACAGTAGTACTTTACAGGTCTGAAAGAGGTTTTTCTTTTAGCAAGAATATAATGAATATTTAATGTGAACATCTTCTGTGAACCTTCTGTAAAAGCTGTGTTTGTTGGCATGTGCAGAGAATGTCAGAGCTACCGTACTTAAACATTTTGAGTGAATGTGTGTAAGTGCATGAAGACACATCTGATACTGACTTCAAATGTACATCTTCAAACAATTTCCCCAAAAATGTTGATTTTGACAAAGCATTCTATAAATCACACTAATGCTAAATAAATATGCCCTCATAAATTAATTCCCAGAGTGATGTTACAAACAAATCTATGTAACTTATTATATACCTCATAAATGCTAAAAAGATTCCAAAGGTGTAGTCTAGCTCTGTTTTATTGAGGGTCAAGTATCTTTTAAATCTTTAATGTAGCAACCTAGGCACAGAAAAGCAGACCCTTTTAAACTCTGGCATACAGACAAGAAACACTTCTAGGAGGCCAGGAAGTCAATGGTTTGTACTTGATGCACAGGAATCACTGCAAAGAACTGCTGCTGTCAAATGCAGGTTACGTGTTCAATTTCTAGTCAAGTAGGGTAGAATTGACTTGACTCCAATAAGTTAAAAAACTGGGGATTAGTTTTGGCAAGTTGTCTTAAATCCCTCTGTAGTTAGAAGATGAGATGCTGAACTTGCTTTGGGTGCTGGTCGATCAAATGCATGCCCTGGTTTTAGCCACAGCATTCAATACATGCATCACTACCATTAGCACAGAAGCTCTTTGCAAAATCAGCCATGGATCTTCTTTAAAGGTGACCTCTAGAGCAATGCAAGAGTAATTTTAGATATGTCAACATCCTAAATAAATTGTTTTTTTCTTTTTTCCTTTTTTTAGTTGGGTGTATCTATACAATACTTCTACATGAAGTAGCACAGTTATCAAAAAACCGTGGACAAAGTATCAAGGCACATGCTCTGTAGTGAAAAATCATTTATGTGTTCTTTTAGTTAGCTCATTGGGGATGTTTGCACACCTCTGAGTCTGAGGGCAGGCTCTAAAGGTGATGGATAGAAGCAATGACACCTGAAGGCATCAGGGCAAATCAACTCTAAAAGCAAAGAGCTGCCAGCCTTTAACTTCTGTTATGTCTAAAACCTGAGGTTCAGAAGAGGCCAGTGGCTCTTTCTGGACTATGGTACTCATATTCTGAAAACATGTCACACTAATATTAAATGAGTTTGAAAAAATTAATGTCTTTTTTTGTGTGTTTTCCTCTTTCAAGAAGACTGAGTTGCTTTTATTCACAAAGACAAAACTCCGCAGAGTTGCAAAACTATTGGGATCTAAAGAGTTTTCATCTTTCTGACTTGTATAAAAATTAAAACACCAAGAAAGAAGAGCCGCCTAGAAATTAGATCAGATGATAGCCAGTAAAATACGTTTCAAAGCAAGGTTTCGAAGCCTGGGCAATTATGGAATAACCTTTCAAAAGGGAAGCCTCTTCAACTATTTGCTGCTAGTTAGCTCATGCCCTGCAGCTTGTGGTTTAATACTTACTATACATATCCATGCTCATGGAGAGGCAATCTCCTGACAGAGATTCACGTGAGGAAGAAACCTGAACATCCACACTTCCAGGTCAGTACATCACTTAGCTTAAGGAGCCTGTCTTTTCTTTCCAAGAAATTAATTATCCAATGAATGCCTTCCTAGCAAGAGGCTCTGAATTCTCAGAACTCTTCCCTTATGCCCCTTTGGTATTTCTATTCTTTTTCTTGACACTTAATGAGTTTTTGTGTTCTTCAACATTCTGTGTGCTGAACTCTGCCCTTGGAGTTTTTTTTTTCAGGTCTATTTTTCATCTCCTATCTCTAGCACCACAATAAATGTGCTTCCTACAGGAAAAAGCAAAGCAGGAAGGTTTGAAGAGGAAAGCTGAGCACTGCTGTCCTACACAAACTCTTCTTGTCCAAGGGATGAAGTCTAGGGGACCTACTGACACATGCAGAGTTTGCACTGGTTGTTTTCTAAAAAAAGGACCATAAAAACTCTGTGGCCTCTCAGAAGTTAGGGAATTGACAGACACTGAGGCAAGAAACAGAGAAAACATTCCTTATTAACTAAGATGCTACTGAATGCTGCTGGGAACTGCAAGACCACATACGGAGAAGCATTATTTGACATCTTCCTGATCTTCTTCCATCAGTGTCCCCCATAGCTTATTGCCAGACTAAAAATAATGGACTAGATGAGCCTTCTGAAATTCAGAAATGCTATCTGGTTACAGAGCCTTTTGTTTAGCTCAGTCCAAAGGCAAGTTGGCTACATACAGCTTCCTTCTGGAACAAGCTTTTATCTGTCCCTGAAGAGTCTTCTGCACTACAGAAATTTTACAGAGAGAAAACACCCAGCTCTGTAGCTCTGGTAGTTGCTTGTAAGAACTAATGGCTCATATCCACACAGTACATTAGTGATGTGCAGCTGAGTGCTTCGGGGTCTAACTTTTAAGTGCCTGATCCTCAGAATGATACTTTGAGTTATGTTCCATGTCCAAGCTCCTCAACACTGTCAAAAACAGGAAATCAGAGCATGCACAAAATCAGAACTTGAGAATTTAGCCAACTTTCAGTTTGACAGCTCATGTTAATCACCAGGGTTATTGATACTGCACTACTGCTTACAAGCAATATCGTTACATTGGAATAGCTCACAAAATAATGATCTCAGGAGCAAAATTTTGCTCAGCCTCTTTTATTTTTATCATGAAGAAAATCTTCCATCTTTGAATCCTCCTTAGGTGTTTTCAGTAATTCTCTTTGCCCAATATCACACTTTGTTTTGTGATTCGATTTTGCATCTGTAGTTTGCAAAGCCTGAGAAATCAGTGTGTTCACACAGGATATTTAAAGTTCTTTGGCACACAAACAAAACCAAACAGTAAGGCCTGCTAATTCAGACCCATGTCTCAGAACTTGGCAGTGATCTCTCTTTCTGTGACCTTCATCTTAAAATTTCTACAGCAGACAATCATCTCAAATCCCTCTGTACTCAAACATATGGTGAAACCTGGGCAAAAAGACCCCAAAACACCAAAACCCAGCAGCTATTAAGGAAATCTTGGATACAGGAAAAAAAATATCCTCCACACGTACAGCAATTCCTTGAATGCCATCTAGAGGACACTAACCTCCCATGGCTATGAAAGGGTCCTGACACACTCAAATGTGTCAATTACAGATGTTCTAGCTCTTTATATGTACTCTTCAGAAAATAAGGGTTAGTAAAATGTGGTCAGAAAGAGAGTTTAAAAATACCAACAAAATAAATAATACAAGATAACTTTGTAATCGCTTTCTAAAAAATATTATTCTGCTTGCACAAATTAATTCTGTGCCAATAAATTTGTGGAAAATTACTGGAAACAAAAGGACCATTTGCATGTTGCAACTTTTCTTCCTAAAATATACCGGTTATTATTTTGAGGATCCTGCATCAGTATCATGAATTTGCTGCGCCATCATGCTAACTCCGCAATAAATCAGAATTTTCCATGTTTCAGTAATGATCATGATCACAAAGTATTTGTGGTGTTGACTTAACTACTCATGACGTGGTTGGTCAGATGTATTGTGACTGGGTTTGCAACTGCTTGTGTTATGCAAGGTGATCTTCCCCTGGAATGTCCTTCCAAAAAATTCCATGTTAACTGAATACATAAAGTCTTGAGGAAGAAAGGCTATCTTGATAATTAATTCATTGGCTCTGGCTGACAAGAACTCTTCAAACGCTTTGAACTCTTTGAGTTTGTCAGTGTTTATTATCAGTCCCCATTTGCTGGTCAGGTCCCATTAAATTTACACCATCTACTCCCAGTTACTTTAGGCATCTAATTCCATGGGAACATCTAAAGTTAGGAGCATCAGGACCCTGCAAAAATAGTGTGGACAGATTTGGCGTCCAGATGGAGATGCACAGAAGGCAGCTGAGATGTCTGAAGTTACTGAACACCCCACCCCTTCTTTGGTGCCCCACAAGTAACTCAGGCTCAGAGAGGGACCCTCAGAGGCTGTATGGGATTTTGTCTTGTGCTGCTTGCCTGAAGACAGACTAGTCAGACTTTCCTGTCCTCCAAAAATCCCCTGCACCATTACCTTTTCAAACAGTGAAACAAGACCTTAGAGAACACAGCAAAAGCCCATTTAATAGAAGAAAAGTAGCAATTCTATTTCTTCTGAAGTTTATAAGATGGCACATCTTAAAAATGTTATGACCTCAGCCTGTCTGGTCCATGGTCTGCATCTCTCCTCAGTGGCTACATGGGAAAGACAGTAAGTTCTCTTTCCTCAACCAGTGAAATGTCTCACCTTTAATCGACACTCACAAAACCACCTTACTGGGTTTTTTTAAAATAACAATCACTCTAACCCAACTCCATTCTATAAACTTTGATATCACCATGTAATATATTTAAAATGATGCATTAAACACTTCCTAATGCAATCTTTTGCATCTGAACCTCCCATCAGGTCTAATCCTGCTATATTGCCAAGTTCAGTGTTGTTTGCTTCCTTTTAAAATAGGCAGAAATATGAACATGGAGCCTCAGGTTCCAATATAATAATAATCACTGTTAGCTGACATTTTAGTAAGCACACAATCCTGAATACAAAATATAAAACAGCTGATAGAGAGACATTTATTAGCACTCTCAAGTAATTGGAACTAGCAAGGAAGACAATAGCTGACATATTTCAATGCTTATACATGGTGATGAAATAATTAAGAAAATTTCATCTCTTTAAGAATGATTTCTAGAAGGTGTATGATTCAGAAAAATAATTTGTAAGACACAATTGTTATGATAAATACGTAATTGAAATATTCAGCTATCATAATTCTGTTTCCAGGGTCATATGTAGACTGTTCTCAGTGTCTGAAACATGTCCATATTCTACATATGCTTTTTGTTTACAGTGGAACAAGGTTACCAGGAGCCTCCTGCTGTACATTTTGCTTATCCTGTGCTGTTTGAGATGCTCATGAACAATCTGGTGAGATGACAAAGTCTACTAAACTTAATCAGGGTAGTAAAAAGGGAGGACTAACTGTGGAGAACTGTGGAGGGGCTTCATGAGATAAGCTGACTGGATAATAAAATGGCAGACGAAATTCAGAGGAGAGTAATGCACACAGGAAAAGAACCTCTAATTTCATAAGCAAAACGAGCTCTGAGCTGACCATTTCCACCCAAGAACAAGATTTTTGAGTTCTAATAAATAGCTAATAAATAGATCTATGAAAATGCCAGCTCTGTGCTCCAAAGTAATAAAAAGAAAGATTAAATGAAATGTTAGGGATTACAAAGGAAAAGAAAGCCCACCAGACCTTCATACTGCCACAGCATACGTGCACATTTGAAACAGATTTTGAACACTGTGTAATTTTGGTTCTGTCACCTCAAAAATGGTATGTTAGAATAGGGAATAGCTACAGTAATTAGTAAATTAAAGGTGTGGAATGGCTTACACATAGGTAACTCCAGAAAAGATGTGGGCTTTCCAGTCTGAAAAGGAGGATGCAACGAAAGATTGAAGCAGGAATGATACAAAGAACACAAGGTGTGATCCTTTCTTCTTGCAGCACAAAAGCTAGACATGGCAAGTGAAGTCAAAAGGATGGGATTCTTAATAAAATGTGAAATTAAGCTGGTGAATTCCTTGCCAAGGGATGCCATGGATTCTTTTTTTTAACATGCATTTAATAATAAATTGTTAAACTGCTACTGGGCAAGGGTGTCCCCAAAGTACAACTTTTCAGAAGCCAGTGAGTACTCAGGAAATGCATCTTGTAAACTTCTTCTGTTCTCTCACTCAGCTCTAATGTTCAGTTTTTGGCTACTGCCAGAGAGGATGTGAAGCCAGATGAACCAATGGTGTGATCCAATACAGCTGCTCTTTTGTATAATCAACAGGAACAGAAAATGAGTGTAAGCGGAGAGTGGGGTTGCTGCCTGGTTTTGTACTTAGTAGCTTGATGAAGAGTCTTAGTCCCTTTTTTGTGTGTGTTTTCATCTCTCTATGTGTATGCATGGTGGTGAGAAGCTTGGAGTCTTGTCAATGAATCTGCTGCACGTGCATGGAGAAACTGCTTGCGTCTTGCATATTGTAGTGGATCTGCACCATCTGTGGCACCTCTGCTGGATCTCAGACTCACTCAGTCATTCATCACCGAGCCCACCTGCACGTATTCAACAACTGCTTTGTGAAGAGGAAGACAGCTTATCACAAACTGGAAAGTGCTGACCATGCCTGAAGTCACAGGAGTGAAATACACAAGTAAACCTAAAATGAAGCCCACTCCCACAAGATCCTATGGACCACGCACCAAGGAATTCTTCAGCTCATTTGGAGGCTGAGGCACTGAGTGCTACCCCCATAGTCAGGCAGTCACCCAAACACTGCACATCTGCTCTTTGGACAGCCAGCCAGTCTTCCAGAAGGGAATCTGCCAGGCAGACAGGCCAGAGAAACGTGGGAAATTCTCAACAACAGGTACATGCATTTGGCTGACTCTCTGGGGGAGACAGATTTTGTGTCTTTGGCCTGGGGCAGACTCATCAGAGGACAAACTGCTCTGGGATGGTCAGGAATGGGAAGGGTCCTCTCTGCACCATTTGTTATCCATGTACTGGGCATGAGGATGAGCAAAGGCTGCAGGATATGCATTGAGTGAAGGTAAATGCAGGAGCAAAGAGACTTCAAGCATCAGGCCTAGTGCAGCAGCGAAGGAGGAAAAGATCCTGTGCAAGGAAGGACTGCAATTAAACTTATTGGAATGTCTGCAGGGAGTTACTGGTAACAAAAATGGGGTAAGCTGAAATATTAGTCCATCTGTGAGTAGATTATTCAAGAGACATCTGCATTGCCTGTGGATTTTTATAATCACACGAAGTAGGTGCTGAAATTCACACACCACTGGATTGATCTTTTTTCATAAGCCTCAGAGTGGCTGAGACATTAATTTCTTTAAAGTATGAGCTATATTCCTTAACATGAAATTCTTGGTTTAAGAACTCAGCACTGTCTTAAGTATCATCACTATCAAAACAGCAACCATTTAATTCAGTAAAGATGGGAATGGATGGAAAAACTCATGTAGAGAGATTTATTACTTAATAAAGTTTGCATAGCACATTTAGTGGGGATGTAATTCATAAAACCTTGGATGTTCACTGCCTATATCCTGCAGTACATAAAATAAGGAATATCTACTCCCCTTCCACAGGTCAAAAAATAATAAGCACACTTTGGCTACTGATCAAACTGAACATATGTAGAGATTGAAGCTGCCCCATCTGTGTGCTGGCAGCAGAAGGGCTGAGGAATGTTGTGTGTGAATCAGAGACATGAGCTCAGTCCTGCCCTGCCTGTGCACTGCAAGCCCCCACAGCCCCTTCAGCTGCAGGTGGAGGAGCATCTGCAGGCTCAGGGGCCAGGGTGGCACTTCAGGCTGTCAGTCACATCCTGATGGACGTGTCACTGTCATTGCCTACAGACATTTGCATGCTGTGCCCACACCAATCCAATGGATCACCAACACAGGAACTGGCCTTTTGCCTAAACTGTCCAGGATGCAAGGCTCTACAGGGTTTGTTTTTAAGTCTGCCTGGCATGTGAACTTAAATATGCGTAAAACCAGGCAGCTTCTGTGTGGCTTTACAATGCATTACATTTTCCGTCATTGCAAACAGGTGTTAGAAAGGAGAGATGCCTCAGCATGTGAAAAACCAAACCAAAACATCCCTTCTGCTCCCACATTTTCTATTCATGATTATGCTGCTGTCATGCAATGAAAAATAGACAGACACAAACTTCTTTGGAAGTTTAAACTGAGTTTTGTTATCCAGTGGCAAGAAACAACAGTATGAGTACAGAGATATGCCAGATGGCTTCAGTCAGGTTTTACTAATTTACTGAAAAGTTTTTAGGCAGAGAACATGTATATTCTGAACTTGAAGTACATTGCATACTTGTGAAAGTCTGTATGCATTACTTGGGAGGTGTGAAGCAACCACAGTGATACAAGATAAAAACAGACTTCCCACAAAAAATATCAAACCGATATAAAAACATGTTTTTAGAGAGAGAATTTTTGTTGTCCATGTTAAGAATGTATTTTCACTTCAGTGTGCAGCACCACAGTACTTTCTTTTTCAGCTTTTTCTTTCATTTTCCTAAGTCATTTTGTATCAGAAGCATATCTATCCCTAACACTTGTGGTAACTCAGTTACCCCTTCAAACATATTTTTCTGTGAATAAATAAT
>QWTY01063253.1:0-10179 GCA_008033365.1 Pseudorectes ferrugineus
AAAAAAAAAAAAAAATCTGTAAAAACTCCTGACATTTCAGATCATATTAGATACAGGTTTATTTCCCTCCCTCCTGCCCCAGTTTTGATTATATCTCTCCACAATGCAGACAGATACTTGCATTTAAGAAAAAGACTAGTCTGAAACTTATTTGCCAACAGTTTCTAAATATTTTATAAATGGATAATAAATGGATAATAATATTTATCTCATGTGACTATTAAAACCAGGTTTCTATTATGAATATGAAAGAGACTGAATGCAATAAATTACAATAGACACATCAAATTAAATTAGAGAATTGTATTAACTGAAAGAACTTGGAAAGAGGATTGGAAAGATCTCGGAAGGAGGATTTACATAAAGTATGATATGTTGGAAAAAAGCTTAGAAAATTGTAGTTAGAACCATGTTCTCCCTTTTGGGTGACTGTTATACATTTCTGTTTCTCTTTGCTGTTTTTTATCTGTTTATTTAAGAAGAAGAGATATAACAGGAATTCTCACACAGAAATCATATTCTTTCCTGGAAAACTGCCATACCCTCACTTCTCAGAAAAGTCATGATTGGGAGATTAACTGGAGAAATTTAGGAGGTCACTAACATTAAGAGTGCTATGAATAAATCTTGAGCTGGTGTTTTCCATCAGGAGTGGAAATGGAAACATGGACTGTTTACATTCAGGACAAAATCATTAAGTGAAGGTCTGTTGGGTATTTCTTTGTCCTTAGTATTAAGGAAATTAGTTGCAACCACCATACTTCCAGGGGTCCTACTTGACCAGGAATATTCTGCTACCACAGGCAGAGGAAGCAGAGAAGTGACTAAACATAGGGGCTGGGAGGAGCAGAGCTGCTGAGTGTAACAGGAGCATGATGCTTCCATAGATGCTAAAAAGGAAGAGCTTTAAAGATTACAGTCCCATTACAAAGTTTATGTGCTTCCAGAGAGTTGTAATTAGAGAACAGACTTTAGAATGGAAATTTTGAATATAAAGACCTTCACTCTTCCTATATCCTGTCTTAGATACCTAAAGCTTTTCTTGGTCCAGGTTTGGGGGCATGGTGACCTATAAGTACTAAGGCACGAGGTTTCAGCACTGGATCTAATGCATAGTATCAATGCAAATTCACGGGCCCTGTGTCATAGTATTGTCCCATGAGTGGCACTCGTCACACTTTTGTCACTTCACTGTTTAACAATCCACAGCTCAGTCATACCAGCTGAGCAGCTAAATTGGTACAGTGGACATAAATAATCTCAAGGAAAGAGGGCACAACTTCTAGGAGGGTGCAGCCAGGCTCATGAAACCCCGGCACAGGGCAGGATGTAACCCTTTGCTTTCATTCTCCGCTAAAAACATAATTCAACATTTGTGAACACAGAAGGAAAGCAAGACTCTGTCTGATGATTTGGTGCTCAAAAGTATGACCAACACTCATCCCAAATGAAGGAGTTATCCAGTCACAAGAGCTACAGACATATTTTCCTCAGCCCAGTTGGCTTGAAGCCTTTCATTTTTTAATTTTAATAAAGAGAAAGGGGCACAAAAAATTTTTCCAATGAAAATTAAATTGTTCAAAATTTGAAACTGGACCTGTTCTGATAATTTTCTTCCCTTTCAGATTTAGAAACTTTGAGTATTATATTTTCAACAAATATTTTGTTAATAAAACCTCCTCCAGTGCCAGATTTGAGTGGATAAGAATGAGGAAATTTTGACCATAACAGTACAAAAACACCCATCATTTGAACAACAAATCTGATTACATTAAGCATATGCTTCCTTCATAAAATCTTCATAGCAAGAGAGATTAGCAGCACCATTATTTTCAACAGACTGCAAGCCTAGATGAAGAAACAGCTGTACGTTTGGGAAAATGAAAGGTCTTTCTGTACAGAGAAAAAAGTATCCAATTCAAATGCGTAGTTCAAGAATGCACTACAGGTGAAGGTTTAGCTTTTTTAGCTTTTCATTTCAGTTAATTTATTCTCTGGCATGTGACTGGAGCTGAACATGTTGGCATAAATTCATCACAGCTTATCCTGTAATTATGCTCCTCACTATAACTGGGGGAAAAAGCAGCATGCTTTCTCAAGGGCCGCTTTGGTAACAGTCCTTAATGACAAACTGAGAGTGTATCTGAGGGGAAAAAAATGAGTCAAACTGGAGGCACATTTTCTGCAGTCAGAATCGCTAAAGGTCAGTTAAGCAAAGCAAAACATCTCACTGTTTCTTTGAACTTAAAGCTCCTCTACTTAGCTGTCCTTGAGATCAAAATGGCATCTTACAAAGTGAAGGCTAATATTTCGCTGTTGGTGATTTTCATGTATTTTAAAGTGAGAGTAGCACTACAGCCTTATGCTGAATAAATCAGGTGCAAACCTTGAGAAACAAAGCTGGTCAAGATGGTGGTGGTGACATTATTTTTTTATCACTGTACCTTGTTTTCTTCACCCTGAGTCTTACATAAACTGAGCCCTCACCCACAGGTCAACTGATTCAAAAACTACCAAGGCCACTTATGTATCACTGGCCATGTAATTTCACTTAGTTTTCCTGCTGAATGTCAAGCTTGTAAAACCATAGATCAGACCAGGATGTATCCCTTCCTGTTTATTCTCTGCTAAAGGCTGGGTTAAATGATTGTGTATGGAGCAAGAAGTCTTTTATTTTTTAACTTAAGACGTATCACAAAGTTGGATATCGGAGGCTGTAGTCAAATAGAGCTGAAATTACCAGAGTTTCACAGGCTTTCTTCATCAGACATGCTTTTTTAACATCAGCAAACTTTAATAAAGCTGAAGGAAAAATACTCTTTGATACATGCACAAATACTGCATATAAATGTAAGTATAAATATGAGAGATGCACAGAGATGGCTGATATGTGGCAATGCTTTTCTTGGTGATTACACTTTTTTTTCCACATGGATTTCCACTCTCAGCAACATCCAAGATTGGCCAAGCCATGTAGATATTAGTAATAGAGTTACCCATAGGGATATGTCAAAGACCCTGTGTAGGTATAGAAATGTTGCAAAGATGAACTCAGGATGTAATTTCCAAAACTACTGCTACAGACACAGTGAGTTTAGGATTAGCCTCCAAGCTAAAGCTCCAGGTGAGACTTCTCTTAAATGTGTCATTTCACTCTTTAGTCTTAGGCTTTGCCTAGAGGCCATACTATTAGGGAAGTAACTGTGTGCTCTACTCTGCCAAAGTTTATTGCCTGTGACCATCCTCAGGTACTCTGGTTCTTCACTGTCACACTGTGCCTGGCCAGACATGTGACCTCCAGAGTGCCACAACACCCTTGTCACACCATGCTTTCCTTCTGCCAGCCTTGGGGGGAAAGCTGGGGGCACTGGCCTCAAAAAACTACTTTCCTGACAGTAGGTCGGGTCATGTACATTTACTCGCCTTGCATGTGGCAAAAAGTTACTGCTATTTAAGAAAGCAAAATTTGTGTCTCATTACTCTGCATAACCTCCTGCCAGGACACGTTGTCAGTGTTTGGCTTTAAAAGGTGCACTGGGGCCAGGAAACATGGAAGCAACAGTTTCCAGTGGGCAGCAATGTGTCCCAGCAAATGAATGGGGAGGGAACAGACCTCTCCCTTTCCACAGTTGTTAGGTGAGATATGCTAGCACACACTTCCTGAAACCTGCTGTAATGAACAACAAGTTCAGAATGACAATTCAGCTACAATGCTCAAAAAAATGGATGGAATAGGCAAAATATGAACATGAAATAATATTTTGAATATTTTGTGAATATTATATTTTGGTGAAATATTAATGCCATGACTTGAAGATCTTTTTCCACCATCTTGAAATGAGAACACATAGATGGGACAACTGACCGAGGTGTTATTTCACTGTCTGCAGAAATAAACAGCATATGGCCACTATTTTGGGGCTGGCAAGCCTCATGCTGGTGATGGGGTCATAACAATTTGAAGGCAATGAATGTTATTCTCTCTTCCATGGAAAAGAATGGAGTTTTCATAGAGGACCTTTCCAAGCTGGTAAGTGGGATTATTAAGGTGCGTTTCTATTCAGCCCTCTCCTTGCAAACCACTACGTAAGACTTTTGGGTTGCTTTGGAGAATTCATGGACTACTAATTCAGGATGGTGCCAGAATCATGATTATGATCACTACCACAAAGTTGCAAAAGGCATTATATAAATTAGGATATTTGGCTGGCAGAAACACAGTCAACAAAGGGGTAATTCCTGGAGAACTAAGGCAGGTACCTTATATCTATACTTACATTTATATGCAGTATTTGTGCATGTATCAAACAGTATCTTTCCCTCAGCTTTATTAAAGTTTGCTGATGTTAAAAAAGCATGTCAGCTGCTGAGTTAAAGTGAGAAATCCCAACTTTAGATAGTTTCCTATCAGCCTTAGCAACCATAACTATCCCCAGTATATCTTTTACGGATACGTTTACTCAGAATTTGAATGAAGCTCATCTTATAATGAGTCTCTTTCATTATCTTCGTTTATGTCCACATCATCAGCAAGGTCTTTTATGTTCCCCACTCCAGGTGATGGTCCATGTCTTCCATGGATAAGATACAATTGAGACAGAGGAAACTGATAAGTATCTGTTTTCATGGCCTTTTTCCTGATTGGTGTAGGTTTATGAGAATGTAAACTACTCTTTTCTTAGTAAACATTATTCTCTTTGCTTTTTCATTCTGGCACTAAAACTTCTGCCTGTTTACACTTTCCCCTGCAGAATTCTTCTGCAAAAACAAATGATCAGCCAAATGTGTAAAAAAATTTTTTGGGGTCGGGGATGAGTGGGAAACCAGTTATTGATTGTCGAGGTAAGAATGGTGTTATGAGTCAGACTGCTGCAGTGTTAAATGATGTTGCAGTGCTGCATATTCCAAAGCAAGAGGGAAGATCAGCAACTCCAGGCAGTGGGAGATAAACTCCTAGTTATCACATGCACTGTG
Organism: Pseudorectes ferrugineus; assembly: GCA_008033365.1. Lineage (NCBI taxonomy): Eukaryota > Metazoa > Chordata > Aves > Passeriformes > Pseudorectes > Pseudorectes ferrugineus. The sequence goes on from QWTY01063253.1 coordinate 4,975, forward strand.
TGATTTTTCAGATGGACAACAAAGTGTGGCTACAGGGGCAGCACAAGAAAGTTTACAGCTGGAAGATAGTTTGGAATTTGCTTCTGTTACTGGATGCTGCAGCAGCTGATATAAGTTCCTTTGTATTTTTATGGCACTTTGAACATTGTGAAAAGGAGAGAAAGGAGTTTGAAGGAGATGGGTGAAATACTTATAACTGCTATAAGGAAGATATGCAAACATTTTGCAGTACGCTTTGTAAAAACAGCAGCAATTAAAGACTTATGTCCTGATTCTTTCAGTTTTTCCCTTAACTACTCAGCTGCAAGAGAAGTAGTCACTGGTAGCTGGCAACCAGTTCTAAACTTAAGCTTATACTTGATGGGCTCTAACTTTAAGGGAGTTCATGGTCTTCTAAAGATGAATCAGTTCATCAGAAAAAAACAGCAGCTGGAAAGAAAAGGAAATTCTTTCCCTGCTTCACCCTTGCTTCATTCTCTGCAGTATTGTATATCTTTCTTGATACTGCATTCCTCCCACGACTGCTTAGATCTCCCAGATCCAGTGCATACATTGCCCTTCCAGAGATCAAGTTCTGAGTTGCTTTTTTCCCCGCTTTGTTTCAAAGCTGACCAAAGAGTCTGAGGTGTTTGTGCCACAAAACAGATGCACTTTGAGGCATAGGCACCCATGGGGCTACAATTCCATATAAAACATTGTAAATACATGGAAATAAAAGCAGAAAATTTGCAAAGTGAGATGTGAAATTCTTGTCAATAACATCTGGGCCATCTGTACTTAAACATGGTTTCTCAATCAGATGAGAGAGAGATAACGAGGTGAAAGCTACCTCCCGGCCTTCCCAGGACTCCCATGGCTGTCTTGCTTGTCACATGAGGTATGTAAGCACTCTGCCTTAAGGAGTTGCTCTTCAAACTGCAATGAATGTGAAGCAAAGGCAGAGTGGAGAGTGGAGATCCTTAGATGTGCAACTAATCTACTTTGGGAGATAAGCTGTTAACTTGAAACATGTCTCACATCTATGACTTGAGCTGCAAATGCGTGAAGATTGATTTAATGAAGGAGTTTGCCTCATCAAATGAAGCTGCTGCATAAATCTCAGGGTGTTAGCAACACATCAAGGTCAGATACATTCAAGAAAGCTATGCACGAAAAATAAATGGAAAGTGCCTAGGCTCAAATTATTCTGCAGCAGGGGATAAATTGTTTAGGCAGCAGCATGCTGAGGTCTGTAAAGGCATCTGAATATGCTACACACTGAAAAGATTGCTTTATACATCATCAAAAACTTTAAACAAACTCTACATATGTGACATGAAGAGCTTTTTTTGAGAAGAATTTGTGTGCTGTCAATATTTACAACACTTTTTGATACTTATGAAAGAAAATTTACACGTGGTATATTAATAATACAAAGCAAGAATAGGAAAAAAAGAAAATCCAGTGGTCACACTTGGTGAGATGGAGAATTTCAGCTTAGAGGAAAAATAAGGGATATCTCCATGCAAAACTTAAAAAAAAAAGCCAGTTGATTGCTCAGAAAAATTATCTGAGACATAGAGTAATTTTCTACTTGAAGTGAGAAAAGAAAATTTCCATGTAAGGAGTCTAGACTAAGGAAGCAGCGAAGAAAGAACATTTGGGAGCAAACAGAAAATTTATTTGGAAGGAAGTGGTTAGAAAGAACAAATTACTCTAAAGAAGAGACTCTTGAACCTGGATCTGTCTCACTGCTATGCAGCAATGCTTTGGTTGCTAGTTATTGTTTGACAAAGGCATGGACAACGATGGGTCACTCTCATAAAAGACTGCATTGGGTGCTGATCTTTGCTAAGTTTTCCGTTTTGCATCCACATGTAGTTCTCTTGACCAAGGAGAGTTTCCCATCAGTCGTTTTCTTGAGTTTGTGTTCCTCATGCAAATACAAGAACAGACAGTAAAATGGATGGGCACCAGAGAGAAAACCTGTGATTAGGACACCTGACTACTGGGGCAGTTGCTGGCTCCAGCCTCTAGTCCCACATTAATTTCTGTATCTCACATCCAGCACAGTCTGGGAGCACCAGCAGGAGCAGCAAGTGTCCTTCTTTTCAGTGAGCCTTACTAAGCAAGGCCCAATAAACTCTCTGGAGACGGGGGCCCAGTGGCTCTGCGTAAGGCTGCTGCACACCTGCACACATCCACTGCAGCACAGACCTGTGAGGCATCGGGGCAGCAACCTGCCAGCAACCTCAGCAGCTGAGTTTGCACCTAAGTCAGACTAACTAATGTGCCCTCTTGTCTGCCAGGAGGCTATTCTGATTCAGTCTGGCATTCGATGGCAACCAATCGGTCCTCTCGGGGTTGTGCTCCTGTAGCTGTACAACCAAACTATTGTTAAACTTTGTCTTACCTGAGGGGAACCGGCTTTCTCAGGAAACATTTTGCAAAAAACTTGACTATTATCCAGGAAATTAATGTTTTTCATAGTATCTGAATAGCCTGAGGGAAATAGAATTGGCTTTGCTTTTTTTTTCCTTTACTGGCCACGTCCTTGTTTTTGCAAGGTGAAGAACGTAACAACTGAAGAGCTAAAAACAAGCTTTCATTCCTGGTAATCGTAAGCGCCTCTTAACTCCAGTGCATTATAAACAACTGCTGTTTATTTAGTAGATGTGGTTTGAAAAGAACAGGTCTTCTGGAATTTTCTTTAATGAAATATTGCTCAAGAAATTTGCACTTCAACTTTTCATGTGGCTTGATTAATTTTACTTTTTGTAAAAAAACTGTTCTGACTGACCACTAACAGTTTTAACCTACATTAAATGACTTTTCTAGATACTTTAAAATATATCATTTATTAATTCCAGCTTCATTTTTCTATGGACCATTAAAAATTCTTCTTCTGTATTTAGCAGAGAGAGTCTTATGTCTGTTTTTTAATATGAAGTCCTACTATTTTGAATTGCCTCCAATTACATACAGGAATTTAAGAACACATTATATTTCATAATACTCCTTGTCCCCCTGTAAAAGTTTAGGGTAAATTATTTTGTTCTAAGTTTGCAATCATGAACTTAAGGACAATACTGACTGACTATCACTTTTTTGGACATATTTCATCAAACTGGATCAGAATTATTTCCATTGTGATATATCTGTTAGAGAATCATATAATAGTCTGCATTGGAAGGGACTTTTACAGGTCATCCAGTTCAATTTTCCTCTGTTCTAACAAAATCTGTAGATACTTTTTTACATATTCATCTTAAGACAACAAAACCTTTTGATTCTGCTGCACATTTTAAGGCTAATTGCTCTAGCACAGGTCTGTTTGAAGTTGTAAAAGATTAAATGGGTCTAGTAGCAGATGAAAGTAATTACTGGCATAATATTCATCTGCCGAGCTAAGATCAACAACAAACTACTTAAAAAATTCATTTCCTTCTCTATTTGTGCATCTATTAAGTGGTCTGCAGCTTATTTCAAGACGTTATTGGATTATTTTAATGAATGCACATACAATTTAACACTGCATGTTTGTGTTCAAGTGTATTAGCAGAGTACCCTCTGTTCCATCCAGTCCATTACACTGCCTGTACCCAAAACTGAGTCTTTGGGCTTTTGCCCTCTACACGTGAAAAAACCCTTGTCTGCACTTATATACAAACAAATGGTATACACTTTCAAAGTAATATAGATTTTTTCACAAAAAAATACTCTTTTTTTTCATAATTATTTTCTTTGTCAAGTTCATAGGAGATGAAAATAGAAAACTTCTATGTTTTAATTTTAAGTTAAAACTTTTAACAGGACATTAGCCTTTCTGCTTGCTTTATTCCGTATGCTTTGTTCCAATTACATTAGTACATGTAAAGAGTGTAAAATGTCCAAAACATGGACACAAAAACATATAAGGGAGGAAAGAAATTGCTTTTAATCTTAATAATTATGTAACAGATTCTATGTTACTGCAGAAAGAGAAAATGTTATTGATGAGAATCCTCCACTAAGATCATATATAAATAGTACACCTAAACGATCTACTTATCATTCTGTATCATAAATAATCTTTGGCCAAATTTTGGCCAAAACAGGCAATTTGTGAATGCTCTTCCTTCCAGAAACCATAACAGGGACCCTGTGCAGAGTGGCCATCAGTCCATCTTATCTCCCAGTGCACTCTCTTATTGTGTCTCATGTGTGAGTCAGCTATAATTAGATGCAGAAAGAAATTTAAGGGCGTATTTTTCAGTTCAGATCTCTAGTCTACAAACATGAAGATTTGGCCGTTGAATTTGGTTTGGTCTTTGTTTCTCACTACCCAAATCTATACTAGCTGACAAAAAATTAATTTTCACCAAATCAAGTCTGTTTTGCCTGCGACTGTGCTTGGTACATGATCTCCCTGTCTTTTCTTTGGTCCATGAGAATTTTCATCTCTCCTGTCATTTTCTTTCTTACAGGTGTAAGAAAGCAGCTGTGCATGTGCCTGTCAGCCAGGCATCAACCCACCACAGTCTCAAGGTTCAGTATCTGTTCATCTAAAACCATATTCCATAAAAATAACTTGGTTTCCAGGAATTCTTCAAGAAATTTATTTCCACCTGGGTATTTTCTTTGCCCAACCAGACAATGCTGTGTGTACAGTTAAGTCTCTGAATTGCTTTAGTCAATATATTTAAATACAAATTAACTAAAGCCAAACCTATATTTTAAGAAAACCTCTCTTATTGTTTCCTTCTGGAGCAACAACTCTTCAAGTATTAAATGCTTTACAGTTGCTCTTCCTGCCTCTTTATTAAATAAGCATAAAAATTTCTTAGATCTCTTTGAAAGGCTATATTTTATGGCTGAGACAGCAACAGCCTCACATTTTTGTCTTTAAATATTAGGGATAGTTTGTAAAATTCTAAGACAGAGATTAATTTTTTCATAGTTGGAATTGATTCATCCTTTTTCAATGACTAAGTGCAGACTACACAATAACAATCCTGTGGTCTGTCTAGTATAAGGCATAGTTGATGGTCACTGAACTTTACAGAAAAAGGAAATACTGTGATAAAACTACATATTTAAAGATGTTTCTGTTTATATATTTATCTGAATATCTACTGTTAAAATTCATAGCCTTTGCTTGAAACAACATTGCTGTTTTCCACAGCTCACCTAATCTGTGTGCTGACTGAACATTTAAAAGCACAGTGTTCAACATTTAGCTGCTGT
>QWTY01063256.1:0-11091 GCA_008033365.1 Pseudorectes ferrugineus
TTTTTTTTTTCTCTTTCTTTTTTTTTTTTTTTTCTTTTTCTCTAGGATATTTATACCTCTAATGGAAAAGGCTCAAAAAGCAGCAGGATCTACCTGGCTGTGGTTTCACCAGCTCTAAGGAAAACCTTGCACATTTGGACATCATGTTTACCAATCGCTACACAAATTATAGGATAAAGGGGTCTGCTACTACCAACATAATGGTGGTGACCCAGCTACCTTTGACTACCTTGGCATCAACAACAGTCTAATTGTCATCATCCTAGGGTGGCTGTGAATTATGTAGAAGAATGATTTAGCTTTTTGCTGGACCAAGGCAATGAGCTCTGCTAAGTGCTACAGCTGATAGTGGCTGGGTATAGCTAATCATTATGGCCCCTGTGTCTGAGACCAGAAGTCAGAGTAGTTGTGCCATTCTGTAACCCCTAATGATGGGTGTCATCTCTGCTCATACTCTAGTCCATAATTTCCATGATACCTCTTCAAATCTGGATATATGACATAAATTCTCACTTAAATTGGTACTCCTGATTGGCAATTATGCCTGGTAAGCCTCTTGAGTATACAGTGTAAATAAACACATACATCTATATCTAGACTTGTAATATTCCTGGGTGGTTTCATCAGCTGCAGACTTCAGTCTATGGCAACAGTACTTAGAAACCACCAGGCAAGCTACTACTAAGGAATAACCTCAGCTATATCCTGAGATCTAAATATTTTCACGAAATTGTGTTCAAAGGAAAACTCTAGCCACAAGCTTTCATATGACCTTGGGGCACAGCTAAGCAAAAGCAAGACAGTCTGGGAAATTTCTGCAGCTGATGTGCCACATCCCAGCTGTAGAGGCATAGTGATGCTGGGATCCAAACAGGCTGAGTTTAAGCTCATGAAACCCTTTCAGTTTTCAGCTATTAAAGTTTTATGGTTTTCCAGTAATTTTTATAAGACCTGTAAAACTAATAAACCCTAGAAAGATCTTTTACTCTCTGGCAGTTTGATATTTTATAGGTTTTCCATTAAGAGGGAACAATGACTCATCTAAACCACTGGAGCTCCCTTCTTCTTCCTGTGGCTCCAGATGTGCCACTTGCTCCCAAAGCAAATCTTGCCATTACTTCTAGAAGAGAAACACGCTCCAAATATGGGAACTTGTTTCCAAAAATAGTTTTCCTGGATGTGTACGTCACTGGTCCCCAATGTATCTTTCTTTACATAATCAGTAAGAAACCAACAGACCCAACCAGAAGACTTAGTTCCTCCTCTACATTATCTGACTGCACAGGCTCCGCTGTTTAAGTCCATCACAGGTCCTGAGGAGCTCAGTCACATGGTAACACCCTTGGCTTCAAAGGGTTTCTCATATGGATGATGGCAATGAGATAGGCTCATGTGAACTGTAGATCAAACCATCCAAAACTAAAATAGGAGATAATTAAACCATTGAAGCACACTTAAAAGTCCCGTGCTGTGGATTAGTTGCTTAATGCTGTAAACCTCAAGGACTTTGCAGTAACGCTTTATAAACTCTGGGTTTCTGTGTACATTTGCAGCAACATAAAAAGCTGGAATTGCGTCTGTGCTTATCTGAAGAGACTGCTGTCCTCTGAAACTAATTGAAAAATTCCTCTCACAATATTTGGCAGTATTTGGGAAGCTTGTTGTGCCAATTAAATATCATGGACAGTGGCCGACCAAGGCCAGATTCTGCGCTGACTGCCCTGCCCTCTCATGAGGCCAGCTGGAGGAGGCACATGAAGCTCTGCACTATAAGAAAAAACATTGCTCAAAGGCATCACATAAAGTGACATATTTTCCCTCTGCAGCAGTACCCCATCACGTACTACTTATTTAAGGTCAGACTATTTTCATGAGTTGCAGTGAGTTGTTTCCAGCCAAGGGAACCCAAAGAAGGATTTTCAATGTGCAGAAGAATAAATAAACAAATATAATTAATAATTAATAATTGATTCATATAACATTATATGCACAAAAAAAAATTAAACAGTGATGATTAGTTTAATTTTCAAGCACAAGCTAAGTAGTAGCATTCCTGAAGAAAGACATGTTTATCTATAAACTTTTCAGACATGTAAATGGCCCATCTGAAAAAATACTTCTATGCTTATAGTTGCTCTCCTCCTTACTACTCAATCTTACTTTGAGCTTTTTTGAATGGTGGCTTTTTACTATTTGTAGCTTGTTCCCAGCTGCTGCCTCCTAATTTAATTTCATTTTTCACAGTGGGTCAAATTCACACTTTATTTTTACACCACTAACTTCTGTTGAAATAAGTGGTGGCATTCTAATTTCAAATTTGCTGAAACAGGAGGCAGTGGGGTGAGCACCTCTGTTTAGCACATCTTTTGCTAAGACTGCAACATTTATGGACCCACAACACAAAATTATAAAAATACCAATAAAAGTCAACGACTTCTTTTCAGTAATAAAGTGCCTACATCTGAATATTTTTTCTAATATAGAATGTAAATTTTCATACACAAAGATCAACTTACTTTTGGTGTAATGCTTTTGCTTTAAAAAGAAGTGAAAGTAGGTCTCTGCTGCCTTATCTTTTAAGAGCAGTTTGTGCTGTGTGGTTTCACTTTGTACTAGAAGTAGTGCAGATTCAAATCACACCTACGGGAACCATTTTGTTTACAGCAGAACAAGTAGCACAATTTTTGGGCATTATTTTGTAAGGCAAATTATTTTTCTGTGGATGGTTGCTATGACTTGGGACAGCAAGACATTGCTGCTTCTTAGTCCATAGTGAGAAACATCTATTTTTCTCCTCCTCTGACCTCCAAATTGCTTTCATTGTAACTGAGATCCCAGTTTGGGATTGGTTCTACAAGTAGATGAACGTTTGCTGACAAATTATTTACTTAGCTGCAAACAAAACAGCTCTGGCCTGGCAGCACTTAGAAATGTGATTGAATAGCTTCAATTTCAGAAGTACTTTCTGTAGCATTTTGCCTGCTGTGTAATGCAGTATAAGGAAAGGTGATGAAAGGAATGGTAGCATGTGAAATGCAATTCAATGATTCATATTGAGTTCAGGTCACCTCACCCTTTTTCTCCTTGATGTCAAAAAGCCTTTTTTTGTCACAACAATGTGACTCAAAAGATCTGTTTATTTATTTGCATTTTGGCCAGATGATCAAACCAGCCATTTTCTTGAATTCCTTTTAGTATTTAAACAAGTCTTCTGCTTCAGAAACGTGTCCAAAGCTAACCATGTGTCTAAGTGCCCTCTAGATTAAGGATGTTAAGCATATGTCTGAATATGTTCCTGTGTAGTTTCTGAGAACAAAATACTGCCAGAAAAAATCAACTGGACAGGCCCCATTCCCCGAGTTTGCTTGTTCCTAAGAGTGGGTGATTATGTTTTTAGGTGATAAATTAACCCAATATGTTCTGAGGTCTCTGAAAGTGGGAGTAATCATGTTTGCCCCAGAGAGTCTGGAGCTGTTCAGGAAGTAGCAAATGCCATCATACAAGAGTGGTTTTTTCTTTCTAGCTATTTTCTTTCCGGCTCTAGGCTAGACTTGAACAGGGCAACTGGGGTTAAACTTAGCTTTCCTGTTTGAGATTTTGTGCTGTTAACTTCCTATAGATGTGACAACTTCTGTTGCTCTTATTGCACAGTGTTTGCTTTTTATACATCAGTGTTGTGTCACAGGACCAAAACCTTTATGTACATGTGGGGTGGAGAAAGTAGAGAAATTGAGGGACGTCTTTTCCCTACTTCTTGGAGACCCATAAGCAGCTGAGAAACCTGTGCTCAAAGATTTTATTTTACTATTCCCCAAGTAAATATGTTCATGAAAATATCTGGTCAAGCACAGTGGGGACCATAAATAAACTGCCCTCTGAGAATAGTTGCAGGCATTTGCATTTCCCAGATGCAGGAGCTGTTACCAACAAGGATTCTGGTAGCTTTGGACATGAATCTATCCCCAGGATTCACATTTAATGTGCTGAGGTCATTAGTTCTTAAGGATTTATATTAGAAAATGCACTGATTTTCAACAAAGTGCAGGGAATAATACTAAATTTTTTAAATTAATTTTTTAAGCTGATAGTTTATTTTCAGAATTTAAACGATAATGTGCAGTTTACTGAGTTTATTTTTTTTCCTTCCATTAGCATATAGGATGTCAGAAGTAGTGTACAATATGGCAGGATTACTGACAGTCATATAAGAGGAGAATCAGTAGGATGTCCCAAATTTGAAATAATATTTGAACTGAAGCAATATCACCAGTGAAACTTGTTACTAATAGTATATAGGGGCTTTTATTTGCCTAGTTTGACAGGTTGCACAATACTTCAGAAAAACCTGATTGCCCTGCAATCTCTGCAGCAGCTTCCTTCCACTTCATAAAGACTCCAGAGATAATCCTGATCCCTTTGTGCTGCACTGCATTCTTTGGGCTTTGAGGAAAAACAAGAGAACCAGTTTAGATTTAGATGGGATTTACTTACCTGGGAGAATACAATACAGGTAGGGAGACAGGCAGAGAGGATGAAGAGCTTTTGTGGCTTTAACATATCAACACTTAACATGTTTCTGATTCTTACTTTAGATTGAGGAGATATTCAGTTATTTTCAGGACTTTTTTTGAATTCTACTTATTAAGGAGCACCAACGTCCAGTCCTCTTGAAGATTTTATCCCCTGGTTCTTTAAGAATACTTAGTCTTTCTGGGTGCAATGAAAAAAGCATTTTATCTGCTTTTTCTACTTTGCGATGAAATCAGTCTACATTTTCCCCCCAGCACTCTTCATCTCCTAAGACTTTTTATAGCTATCTGTAAAAAAAAAAAAAAAAAAAAAAAAAAAAAAAAGGAACTTTTAAATGTAAATGGTGAATTTTTGAGGTTCACATATTTGGCTCTGATTGTCTGGCCAATGACTTTAAGCTGTGTTGTTCTTCCAGGCTACAAGACTCTTGAGACAGGGCCTATGTCTCCCTCCAGGTATTGTAAATGTCAATCACACAGAGAGTGCTCAATAAATGAATAATGATGGTTCTGTTACTGCTGTATGATGTTTCCCTTGCCAGAGGTATTATAGTGGAGCCAAGATCAAAACCCATATGGAAAAAGAAAGAAGTACTCTGATTTATCTGTGCAGAAAACAGGAAACCGTGCAAGATTGCACTCCTGCACAATTTCAATGTTACTTCTTTGCTTCTTTTTTGACCTCTGGAGATTGAATACTTAGTCTGTTTTAATGTTCTTCAGCAGGCTTCAGAGAAAACAATACCAAAGCTCTAAACACATGCAGATTGGGGTATTGCAAGCATGGATATAATGACCAGGATTAGCAATGAATTCAGTGGGCAAGTTCCCTTCCAAATAATTGACTTTACTTGACTCTGGAAAGTCCCGAAACATGTGCCTGACATTTAATCTTGACTTCAACAGGAGCTAAGCGGGTGTTTAAGCTGCTCTGAATAGCAACTGTCTCTTGAATATGGACTTTTTGTGCTGTGCCCAGCAGTGGCAGTGGCCACAGGGAATGAATGCATGGGTGTCCAGTGGCTCAGAGGATTACCCCCGTCTCGTGAGTGTTGGACACTCTGTGCTTGGTTCTGCACACACTGATGAACCCAGCTCCAGCCTGCTAGCTACAGATTGAAGCTGCAATGTTAACAGCATCTCTATTCTCTCTGCCACTTTTTGTGTCCTGAAATCCTATGCATCTCTCCATCCTTTCTACAGAAAGTACCAAAGCATTCCCCCAATTCTTTGTAAATTGTTGTCTGTCTGGAAACTATCCTCAGGACTTCTATAACTTCATGTAGCAGTTTTTCCAAATAAAGCAGGGAATACACTCTTCGTTATTAACCGCTCAGAAAGCAAGCAGACACCTCTTTCATTTAATCTGATAAAAGTCAGGAATTCAGTAGTGTTACACTGGTATAACTTAGCACAAAATGAGATCTCATAGCAGATTCAAGCCTCGGAGGAACTCTTCCCACAGAGGACCCTTGGACACGGCTGTTCAGCAAAGCCCACCCTGTCTCTTTCGGCAGGATTATGACCCACGCATTGCCAGGTCCTGTAACTCAGGGACAACCCACACTTCAACACAGGTAAATACTGCTTTTTATTACCAACACCTGGTCCCAGCTGATTCCTTTTAGTGCACAAGCACCCGGAAATGTAGCGAAACGGTGGGAAACACAAATTCCCCTCTCGGCTGCCTTTCCCACGCAGCAAAGGCAGGACGGCCACTAGGAGATGCTGCTGTATGCGGAATGCGCCCGGCGCCGCGGGAGACAAAAACGAAGGAAGAAAAAACTTCAGTCCAGACAGAGCCATGGCACTTTTTTTTTTTTTTTGCATATACAGGGGAAATTTGAGACAGAAATATGTACAAGACTGTTGTGTTGAGTGAAACAGTAACTCACAGTTTGCAGTAATTTGCGAGGACTACTTTAGCACTTAAAAAAGGCATTGCCTTTTAGCTTGATATAAATTACTAACCCAGGAATTTACTTCTCTGATCTAGAGTAATGACTACTGGGATTTGGGTAACAAAAATGCCTGTGTCTCTGTATGTGGAAGACTTTAGCCCACTCGATAATATGACTTCAACATATATTGACAAAAACCATCCAGGATAAAATGAAATTAAAATTCAGGGATGTAATTAAACAGAGAAATTAGAAATGCACCCGGGATTCAAGTAAGGGGATTTTCTATGTCTAGGAAGAAACCTGATAGGTTTAATGGTAATTCCAGTTCAAAACGAAGGTGTTAGAAAAGCTTTTACTGGACCTCTGCTGAAGCTCTTCCAAAATATAAAGATTAACCAAAAACTCCATTTATGTGTTTATATTTGCTTGTCACTGTAGCAAAACTCCAGCTGCTGTGTGGCTTTATCACCCTGCACAGTGACTGGGGGTGCCATGAGTGCTTATGTTGGTCATTTGCCATCAGATAGTATTGTTCTCTGCTGGCTTATGATGATTGCTGCCATAAAATGAAGAATGTGAAAATTAGTAAAACAACGTCAAATTTGTATTGTACTTTGGCAACATAAATGGTTACTCATCTGCAGGGAGCCCACTTACCACTAATGATCTTTCTCTGTGCCTTTCTTGACATGTTCGCTCAACTTTGGGAATTTTTGTGAAGGTTTTTTTGTTTTCTTTAGTTTTGCTCAGGGCTCTTTAAGGGATGGGGGGGAGAAGGGGTTCTTTTTAGGAGTATTTTGGACATTTGAGTTGCTGCAGTTCTCTTGCCCCTATTTTATAGAATAAGGCTAATGTCTTCATACTTGTGTGTTTATTTTTAGATACCCTGTTTCCATATTTAGTAAATGCAGTTCTCAGTATTACAGAAAAAGAGGCCGTTTATTTGTGTATCTAAATATATAGAATTAAAAGTCCACAATAGTGTATAAATAAGTATCTCAATTCCCAGGCAGGCTCAACTGTCTGTGCAGTTAGCTCCCCCCTCGCCCTCCCTCTGGATATACCACATTGTGCTCCTAAAACAAATGTGTACAGTGCCATTTTAGGGGACATTCTCCAGTGACTTCCTCCACACAGCGTCCATCACTGCTGCTGCCAGATCCCACTTGTTGCCTCTGCTGAAGGCAGGCCTGGCAGCTACCCTCTGGCAGCTGCATCTATGGGAAACAGGGCATTGGTCCATGACAAACCTAGCAGCGTGAGAGGCAGGGGTGAGATGTGGGGAGTGGGGGTCTGAAGTTCCAAGGAAGATGGAAACCGATTTGGTAAAAGAGACACGCACGCTGCATGATGCATTTGATGTTTTTGCGTGGTCAGCAGTAATCAGGAGTTACAGCACGGCTCCAGGTCAGCCTTGCCAATAAGCCAACTGTAATTCTGTGGGGCTTCGCAGGGAAAAGACAGGGAGTTAAATATATACTGAAAGGATAAAGTAACTTTAAATTTAAATGGCTAAGCTGAAAAACTTTTTCCTGAGCAGAAAGCTTATGCTGATAAGTCCTAAGCTTCCAGGAAAAGTAGGCCTTGTAGAACAGGGAGCATAATGAAGAATAGTTTAATTTTTGCTATTTCTATTCTATAAGGTTTGCAGATATTTCTTGTGTGAGGCGTGTACTTGCGAGGCTTCAGAGTGTTCCTATGTGCAATATAAATATTTCCTTTTTTGTTTTCTCTTTAGAATCTGGTTGGAAGATTGTGCTGTTTTCTTCAGCTGTTCCACTGGCAGGACCCAGCTGGAAGGCCTGCCATCAAAATTTCATCCTGGATTATATCAGTTTCTGGTTGCTTTTTGGGGGAAAGGAAAGGGGGTGATCTTAAGATACATATAGACTTTGCAAACAGACTGGGTCCTTCTACAGGCAGCAAAAAGTCTACTTTAGGCTCAAGTTTCTGATATTACTTTACCATAAAGTGGGTGCAGATGTTATTGGTGAGCAGAGGAACATTGGAAACCTTTCAAAGGAAATGCATTTAAGGAGGGATTTGAAGGAGGAAGTGGCAGGAGCTTTTCACGTGAGAAGTTATGATGAAATGTTTATACTTGATCCATAAATGACAGGACAACATTCAGAACAGTGTCAACCAAACAAATCATAGGATATTTGATCTGCAAGCGTCAAGCCTGAGAAGTCCCTTGGCTGCTTGTGAGAATTTCACAGAGAATTCTTATAGAGGTTAATCTTAAATGTGTGGCCTCCTTTGGAAGGAGGATTAACAGTGCTCCGAGGAGTATCAAAGTAGAAGACATACTCAGTTGGACAGGAATCTTGATTAACCAGTCTACAGTCACAGAGAGTGAGAAAGAAACTAAAGATAGTGGTTGATGCCAATGCTGCTTTTCTTGCAGACAGGTCCATTATTCATGTTATATGAAGCCTTTTGTATGAAATTTATTTCAAAGATAGCACTGGGGAAATGGAGACCCCTTTAATGTGAAGATGGTGGTATTTCCAGTGTTCATCAGAGCAATCAGGAGCTTCTTGGAGCTGAGTTTGGACAATTTTCCTTTGCCTTATAGAAGGATGACAGCACCACTTTAAACTTTCTTAAAAGTGTATGTTTCCCTAGTGATTAATTTGCAGAAGAAAAATACATAGGCTGATTGAAGGAATAAAATAAAATGTAAGAGGAAGTAAGGAATTGGAACAGTTAACTGGAGGCTCTGGTCAAATCCATTCTTCCCTACTCTCCCATTCTCCCCTGTTTACTTTAACTGCACCCCACCACAAAGTTCAGTTCAGTGTGTGTAAATTTATAGGGAGTCTCTTCTCTATTTTTAATACACAGATGTATCTAAACACATTTTCACAGAAGAAGGAGGAATTTGTTCTTACAAACGCTTTTAACATTAATGGAAGCCCTACTTCTCTGTCCTTTAATTGCCTTGAGGCTCTCCAGATGGGGTCAGATCCTTGTCTCCTATCGGTTTTCTACTGACCACTCAGCCAAGTGAGTTACTGCAGGCTCATCCAAACAGAACTGTGGGACTGGGCCCTTTGGTTCTCTGCATGGTACCCTGCTGCGCTGATGATTAGTCTTTTTAAAATAAAGAGATGAGATAAGAGCAGTAAGCTCTGCTAACACAGCCAAGTTGTGTATAGACATTGGGTGATCCACTCCTCTTAAATCACTGCCTGATTACTCAAAAGACAAACCAGAAACGAATCTATCTATGGCCAAAATATTTCCCTTCCTAAAAAAGCCAGACATATGCAGATTTGTGGCACTTTTTGCTGTTATGATTTTAAGGTGATGTCTTCTGAGTAGCTGCCATTTCTCATTGCTGTCAGAGCAGACTAGTACTTCAGACTGTTGCTGCTGGCACTGTGCCTTGTTGCAGAAATAGTTTATTTGTATAGGTTTCTGATTCTTCATATGTTGGAGACCTAACGCATTTTATTCATTCTTCTTCTGGCTGAAGGTAGCCAGTTCTCATTCTCCTTTTATAGTCTGCATGTAGTTAACAGCTACCAACTGCTCTCCTGGAATGAGGATGAGGGTTTGTAGTAATTCTCTCCTCTATTACTGCAAAGAGCTCTCTGGGTCCGTGCCAACTTCTTCAGTGCTACCCCACTGTGATCCCATCACTTGTGTTTCAGATCCCTCGGTCTCTCCTTCGCTATCTAATTCTATGCACTTGCTTTCCAGCGAGCTCTCTCAACAACATGACACCAAGGAGTGAAGCTAACACCCTCCACGCTGGGGTTTTTTAGGAAGACTTGAAAGAGCCTCTCCTGTCTTGGCAGGCTGGCATCTAAAAAGAGGGAATGTTGGCAGCTTGCTCTTGGATTGGCCATTCTGGAGAAAGTAGCTTCATCTCCTAATTTTTACAGCCTTTTACAGTCTCACGTGTATGGAGTTTTACTTCCTTTCTTGGTGGAATAGATTAAGAGCTGTTGATTAGGCAGAGACTGCATCACAGTTGGTTGAAAATCAAAGGTCAAGATTTTCAAAACATTAAGGAAGATGAATAAGCAGCGTGCTTCCTTCGTAATTGTCTGAGCTGCTGGAGCACAGAATGGATGTAATTTGGGCCATTTATTCGCATTCCCAAATATGACCTTTTGAGCTAACTTTAGGTACTTCTGAAAAAAATCTTGGCCAACTGTCAACAACATAATCAACAAGCAGAGAAGCTAGTTCTAAGTAGACCACCCTGAAATAGTTCTGCTTTTGCTGGCAATTTATATCATTCCCCCCTGGATCTCTCCCTTGAGCAGAATATCCGGTTGGATTTATTGTGGCCTCACCACAAATATGGTAGCAAAGTTCCCTCTAAATTTTCTCATGAGTAAGGAATCAGATACAAATGAGAAAATAAGGTGTTACAGATAGCATACAGCTTGTTTATAACCTTTCTCTTGAAAGAAAACATCTTCCACCATCTTTAAGCCTTACTTTTTGGATTCTTTATCCTGCAGGATCCATAAAGCTCTGCTAGGCAAAGCTATTAATAAAGAATCAATAACATATATTCTGGCCCTGCACAGGGAATTTGGAAAGCAGTATATCTCAGTTGCAGTGGAAAGAAAAAATATTTTTAGAGGATATTTAGACTTCAGTGTTACAGTGGGGAGCTGCTTGTCTTCTTGTATGGA
>QWTY01063266.1:0-11396 GCA_008033365.1 Pseudorectes ferrugineus
TTATTTGTTTGGATTGCACTGCACGTGTTCTCTTCATTATTTAAGATCCACAACATGCTGAGGAAAATAAATTTGCTTCGAATATCTGTTTTTCAGTGTTTGATTTTATATATTTTTCACTTCAACAAATTGTACTAAAACTACAGAAGTAATGTAATAAACAGTAGTTTCTGTTAAAAATAAAAATTTTAAAAAAATCAGTGCATTCTTCCTCTTTTCTTTTCATACATATTGACATAGCCATCATACAAATATAAATACTCAAAGACATGAACTTGTTTTTATAAACCCTAAACAGCTCAGCAGTTACATTTATTATGCCTACATCTTAATTGTTAAAGACCCAAAGCGAGTTTGAATGTCTTAGGCTGAAAAACATAATTTTTCATGTAAGACAGTTTACGTACTTTAAAACTAGGGAAGATACAGGATGTTGTAAATCAGCACAGTGTTTGCTAATCAAGTTGTTTTTATAAAGGTAGGTCCTGTGCCAGAGTAGAACAAAGAAAATTAAATTGTCTGTGACCCTTATTAATGCCACCTGGATCTAATATCTTCTGCTTTTTTTGCACTTACCTGGATCTCAGATAAGATGAAGCAGTTTTGTATAGCTGTGATACAAAAAAGTAGATAACTACTCTAATCTGTTCTGACTGCTGCTGAAGACACAATACTTGTGTTACTTGGCCAGAAGGAGCAAGTTCCTATGTTACCAGGAGGGCACCTCTGTTGGGTTTTGATTCCTTCAACCTTCATTCTGAAAGACAGATTAAAACATGATTGAAATATTATCTGTGTATGATGTGAAGTACTTCACAAACACTGGAAGTCCTGATAGTTTGTGGAAACTATGAACATATACTCATTTATGAGAATAGCCATAGCTGTCTGAGATTTCTTGCAAAATATAGATAATTAATATAACTCTTTCTAGATGATGATGATGATGATGATGTTCTCTGCAATATCTTGGCCTCCATGAAATACAATAGACAGAACCACGTATCACTATTATTTTTTATCATGTTATCATCCTTCCTTATTGATCTGTTTGATAGGAGACATCCAGGAAAACAAATTTCCTGGCCCTACTAACTACTAATAACGTACTAGTTGAGAGTGCAATATAGCTAAACACTAACAAGGTTTCTTGTTCTTTGCTGGGATATCTTCAACAGCTGTGCTTACTTTAAATACTGGGCTTTGGTAAACACATAAGAAAAAGTATGTGTTTTACATAGAGCTGATGTTTGGGTGTTTAATTTTCACTAAATTGTACTTACCACTTTACTTTCTTAGCTGGATGGCTTGATGTAACATAAACTTGTGTAAAATAAGAAAAATTATTTCAACCCTGTACTCTAAGATTTAGGTAAAGTGTTTTCAAGTGCTTCATACTTAGACCAATCCTCCCACTATGCCAGTCATGTCACCTTTAACTTCCTTTCGGAGAACTGACATTTCTGGTTCACAAAGTGCCAAAGACATTCTCAGTCCTAAACAAGTTCTAAAATACATGAGACCAATGTAAGCAGTAAGAATAATACCTGTAAAAACAAATGAGAAGGATTTTAATGAAAACCTCTGCATACATTTCAGCATCTAAGAGCCTTCCTAGGAATTAAATTTGCAAAACAAATTCTTTATACTCAGTTTTCAGAAGAGTTAATTATCAACTAGGAGACCAATGTCTCACCACATGCAAAATGCTATGAAAGTTAGAAAACAATATTTATATTTTAGATTAAATATCATAGCTCATTATAATGTGGCTGTATTCTGTGGAAGTAACAATTTGCAGTCCTCTTTTTCAGCTATATAAATATCAGCTGCATTTTGCAGTTTTGGTCTTTTTCTGTTTAACAAGAAAAACAAATTTTATCACAGCAGTTCAGAAGGATATTTGTATTTTACTTCATGCTGTATATTTTCAACTTAAGACCTCAAGAACAGTAGTGCCAACTCAAACCTGGAGGGCTGTTTAGTATAGGGTCTTGTACAAGTGAGTCTAATAATGGATACTGAAGAAAAACATACAAAACAGCACAAGTACACAGAATGAGACTATTCCTTTTATACTCCAGACAGCAATGGTTTAAGAGCTTCCTGAGCTGCTTACTGCCTGAAGGCCATCATCTTTAGCTGACACCAGTGGACCTCTTACCATGAATTTTTAAAATTTTTTTCTCTGAGTCTTCCTATATTTTTCACCTTATCACCTTATTTTTCACCTCATCCTGTGGCAAGAAAAATAATAATTTCATTACAAATTGAATGAAAAAAATTTTAATTGTATTAAAATTTTCAGCAACATGATATTTTGGACTTAATACAGAATGGGAAATGGTGAATACTTGTTTCCTGTTCATTCTTTAATTTTATAGTCCCAGTCATCTTTTTACTAAATAGAAAAGCTCTAGTTTAACTTCCATTCCTAGGAAAGCTTCTCATATATTTCAAAAAGAGGTTGGTTATTTTTAGTTAAGAAAATTGCTTGTCAAAATAATTTCACCCTGACTTCCTAAGTGTTTGCATTTAACTTGTTTCTTCTTCATTCATTACTTTTTTAATACTGACACAATTTATAATTTCTAAACAGCGTTCTTCTTTTTGGTATCATCTGTTAGAGTGCCAATGAACTCCACCAATCTATGTATTTATTTCTTTGCATTTTGGTAAAAATGGTGTTTTAATTTTTTTTGCAGTCAGGGATGATGCATGAGCACTGAACAACTGATGTATTAATTGTAAGCAGCCTAAGTTTCAGCTGCTACTTAGAATGTCTTTGTGATTAGCATTCTCATTTGAATCTCATTGCTTTACTCGAAGGTAGACAATGCAGTGTGCATTTTTATACATCTCCTTTGATCCAACCAAGATGATGAATTTTATACTTTACACTCACTATGAGAAAACGGTTCTTTAACAGCTACATATAGAACTGCACTGCCTAGAATAAAATCAAGGATTACTTCTGTTTTTACATGCTTTCTAAGTATTTTCTCCAAGTAACTGATTTTTGTTTTTTCAAAACATAGTCTCTGCACTATGCCACTTAATTATATTTATCTCGTTTACTTGGGTAAATGACCAACCTAAAGAACCAAATTTACTATTGCTATTCCTTTACAGCTTCACTAATTCCTCTTGACATTTTGAAGCCATAACTGCTTTATGAATCAAATTGTTGACTTTTCAAATCTATGAACATTTCCTATTTGGACATGGAAGTTCAATTGATCTAAACCGGAGGGTACAATTTGACAGTATAAACCTACTTACTTTAATTAAATTGTCCTTTTTTTTAGTATATATTGTTCAGTAGAATGATATAAAAAAAGGAGATGCATGTCAACTGACCTACAAGGTATATGGAACTTCCCCTGTCAGAGCAATCCCAGCCTGGATCACAGAATGCATAATTACCTTGAAGGTCATCTTTCTGATGTATCTCCAGACAAAGCTGCCTTCTGGCGCTTAAGGAACCTGGAAAGAGTAGGTCTGATGCCATGCTTCTCCACTCAATGAAATTCCCATGGGAGGTGGTTCAAAGGCCAGGGCAAGTAGTAGTTCTTCAACCATGATGTCTGGGAGAAGACATACATATTGCTGTGTCTCTAAAACACCAACCACGACACACTAAGTATCCATGTGGTATAACAAGGGTTTTGACTCTTTGCTCCTGCCTTTAATAAATTGCAAAATATTATAATTAGGCTATGAAAGGATCAAACGTACACTTTTGATGTTTCACACAATTCTTTGGAATACCTTTACATGCAGGGGGTCCAAAGATATTTTCTCTGCACATATAGAAAAGTAAACCTCATTCTGTCTAACAATCTATATTAAAATTTTACAAAATCCACAAGAGTATTCTATGTTAAAACGTTGCTTTATGGGGGACAGAAAGAGGAATTTTCTGGTCATCAGGAGAAACAGAAATTAAATTAGTTAATAGTTAATTATAATAGTAATAGAAGTTAATAAATAGACATAAGAAAAGTTAATAATAGAAATAGTTAATTTCTTCCTTTGCAAATTTTCAGACACATGGAGTAGATTCTAGCATTCTTATTCTAGCCAATATGTTGCAGCAAAATGTTTTCAGAAAATGAAGGCAAAGAAATCTGCTTTCTGAGTGTTCTTCCCATTATTATTATTATTATTATTATTATTATTTGGATTACATCTTTTACAGTCTCTTATGAGTTTCTGCATCAGTCCTGGACAAGCTAAAGCATATGAGTCATAGTGCACACTTGATTTTCAAACTAATTTTTTTAATTGTTTGTATAGTTTCTGTTCCTCATTGACTACATTTTGTTCATACTTTTGCAAAGCAGCAGCTGCCCAGTGTTGCAAAAGCCTCATTTCGAAGCAGAGGCACACGGACTGAGCACTGGAATGCTGGTGTGGCTGCTTGCTGCTCCAGCCAGAATTCTAACTATTTACTGACAGCTGAGGTGACTAGGAGTCCGCCCCACATAAAAGGGGTCTTCTCATATTTCTTAGAGAAGATAATTTAGTGTGTATGTGCACAAGTCTTTAATGATTCTCTTCTGAAAAAAAGAGAACTTATGTTGGGTCAGACAGTGTGCAGACTGCACAAATGTATTATTTATGAGTAGTGCTCAGAATGGCTTTCGGGAAACACACAGGCAAACATGTTCCAGGCCCTTAGGAGCTTACATGTCTAATAGCAGACCTGACAAAACCAGTGGGAGCTGCAAACAATAGACGGAGAAATGAAAAACCAGACAAATGTAGCTTTCAAGATCAAAGGTAAATTAGATAGTTTATCATATGGGTTCTTCCAAAATATTTCTTCACTCTGCTAAGTTATCCATTCCAAGCCAGTGGCATTTCCTCCTATTGACAAAATCCTTGGAACTACTTTCACAAACATCTCAGGTTTTCAGTCTCTTACATGCACTAAGAGACTCCTCCCACACATGCCTTTCCCCACTCCCCATGCTGGACTTTACATCCCATGAAGAAAACCTCTCTGTGCCTCTCCAGTTATACGAAGGGCGGTTATCCCATTAGTTAAAAAAAGAATACCACTCTGAAGAATGCTCATACCTGATCTCAGCGAATTTGGATGTCCAAGGCCATGTTAGATGGGACTTTGAGCCACCTGGTCTAGTTGAAGGTATGAATGCCCATGGCAGGGGAGTTGGACTAGATGATCTTTAAAGTCTCTTTCAACTCCAGCCATTCTATTATTAAAAATATGTAAAAAGAGTACATCACTTTTATTGCAGAGTAATGAGGCTATGGCACTTAATTGCCATGATGAAGGTTCAGGAGGGCTGAACCTTCAAAACTCTAATTTTCTACTAGAATTAATAATATTTGTAACCATAACTTAAACTGAGCCTGACCATTTAAATGGTAAAATTGTATAGACTATTGGTAAACCTTTAAAATTTGTAGATGTGGTTTAGATCCAGTAGAATACAGAATACTGTTTTCATAATAAATAGTTAATATTTTATGGAAAATGATAAAACTATGTCTAATATTAACCCTAGTGATGTGTCTTCAAATATTAGTGACCACTCAGAAGGCTTACAATATTATCAAAGCCCCATTAAGAACTTTGCAATAAAAATGCAGTGCTCCTAAACTCCACAAAGCATCTGAAAATCAAGGACACTTCCCCTAGTAGTTTATCCACAGCTTCAATAACAGGCTTCAAGTTACTGTAGAATTCAGCTTCTAATTTCTATTAAAGGTAATTAAATAACAGCAACATCCAAAAACTGTTCTTCATCTTACCTTCACTTTTGGTGCAACACAAATAATTTATATTATTTAAAATTTAGGCCTCAATAGGCCTTCTATAGACATCCCGCAGACAAAATTGCATTAAGCACAGCTGTGTCTGCTATGTTTTCTGGGAAATACTGCAATGGAGAAAATGGCTATTGGTTTTGTGCTGACAAATTATTGATCCACCTGTCTTATGAATCACTTGACACTATGGATTTTTGCTGAGACCATTAAAGGAACAGCCTCAAGCCCTTTGTGCCCTGTATATACTGATAACACCCTCACATTCAAATTTATGTGCACGCCAGTAATGACCACAAGGAGAAAACAAAATCTTAAAAAGACAATTTTGAAGCAAGTGGTTGCAATAAAGGAAATTAGAAAATAATTTAAAAATGCCTAAAAATATGCAAATTTGTAACCAGCCATTCAAAAAGAGAGAATGAGATGAGTGCCCAGAATGTGCAGAGTATTTTTAAACAGGTAGCTTAAAACTAAAGACAAGTGAAAAAGAAACCAGTGGTACTAAGGTTCTTTTTTTATTTCATCAGAAACACTTTAATTTTCAAAATCTTTTTCCTGGATATGGGTATGAATAGAAATAGTTGGATATGGATATCCACAGATAGAAATGGGATAGAAACAGTTTGGATATGGATAGAAATAGTTTGCAGCTGTCTCAGCACTAAAGAGTTGGACAGGTAGGCTGTTAATCCTCCTCTCCTAAGACTCAGATCAGAAAAAACACAGAACCAAGTCCAATTTATGCTCTTGTCTTCCTGCAAACCCTTGGCTGCCAAACAGCACAGAAAGAAAGTCATTGGCTCCCCCACAGTTTCTGCTGCACCTGAGGTTCTCAAGGTAAGGACACTGATATTCTGACTACAGTCTGTGCAGGTTTATGACGGGGGACTTCCTTCACATCCTCCTTCATCTTCTCATTCAAACAGCTCTTAAAATGTAGCTTACAATTCATGCTATAGAACAATACCATGTGTCGAACTGTCATATTGTAGAAATGATGAGCTTGGGCCTTCCTTTTATGAAGCCACATTTTCAGTTGTTTATAACCTTACCCAATTTTGACTGTTTATGCTGAACATTTCAGTGATGGGAAATTTTACCAAAACTATTCCAGTTATTTCTCACAACATCATTCAAGAAAGAAAGTGTTGCCAGTTTCTCCTAGGCAGTAAAGCAATATCTGTTTAGTTCAGGAGAGGCAGCTGTGGAATTCAGGTAAAAGGAAGACAATGTAAGATAAATTTTTCCTTGCAACCTTACTGATTGCTTGCTGAAGACCTATCAATACTTTATTTCCAGAGAGAGAAGCAATGACCTCACATGTGGGAGACAGCCACTTTGTACTTTTGACATCTGTTCAAGAATATACTCAAAAGTACGCAACTTTGCATCTCTTGAAAGTCTCACTTTATACAAGCTTCCTTCTACTAACTCTCAGAACTGTCTGCATGAACATGAAGGACTAAAATGAATAGGGAGAAGACTGTCAGCAACCAACCTATAGGAAACTATTGGTGCTTCTCCTGAGATTTCATTTCTTCTCTCCCTTTGGTGTTTTGCCCTCCTGATCTAGAGAATCACCATAAAAAGTGTTAGACTCAAATTAAGAAAGACCAGATATGATCAAAAGAAAAGGAAGGATATTCAGCTACAGGGAGGGTGTTGGAGACTGATGGAGAAAGGGTGAGGCAGTTAAATCAACTGTGCAGAAAGCTGAGTGATGGGAACAGAACAAGAAAAATATGTGGAAGGTTCAGAAGAAGATATCAGAAGGGAAATGGGATCATGTACAAAAGATGAAGTCAGAGCCAAAACAAAAAAGAAAAGGTCAGGAGCAGAGGGGACTGGAAACCCCAGTGAACAAGGAAATTACATTCTATAGCATCTATAGGAGTTCGATATCCTCCTCCAGCAAATCACCGAGCTAACAGAGCAGAGAGGGGGTACACAGCAAAGACACGGAAGTATGCTAGAAAATAATTTTTGGAACTGGAGAGCAACAGAATTAAGTTCACCAAGAATTTTACTTGATTATATGAACATACTTGTTATGACTCAAACTTCAAAAACCATTTTGTATTTTCTGCAAGATTTTTTGCCTAATTTAGTGTTCTGGGGTTTTCCATTTCTTTACCATGGTATGTTAATTTCATTTTTTGGGAAAGCAAATAGTATGGCTTATTCCTTTTTTCTTTCTGCCATGTCCACTGCCTCCTTTGAACAGTTCCTTGTACTAACTGCTTTTGATGAGATTTCAGATGGTTCAAATTGGCTAAGGCTGTTTAACATGGATATGTTTAAAGCTTTATGTAAACCTACCCTGTTTATAAAGTTTCTTAGCGACTTGCACACAATTGTTGAAATTTGGTGAATATTGAGAGTTATTTTATGTTGAAATTTTACTCTCTCATGATATTATTAAATTAGTTATAGGCTTCAAAAGAAATGACATGATATCACATGTACAAGATGACAAGCCTTGAGTAGAAATAGTTGTGTAGGAGGTTCTCTTTTAAATGTGAATGTACTAGTCTCACCCTACGAAAACTACAGAGTACTGGATAATTTTTTGTTATGTTATGCAACATTCTTTCAAACTATAGACATTTAAGAATTAGTTTTCATACACAACTCTTAAGCAAATACACATAACATCGTCCTGCAAAGAGAAACTCTGTAAAAATTATTTAAAATCCATATGCTCTGTAAAGTAATTTACCTGGAGGCATTCTTCTACCTTTTACTGAAAATAGGCAATACAAAAGTGGTGTTAAGGTGCACATATCCTTCACATACTGGAAGCTTTAAGAGGGTCCAAAGCTATTTATAATTTCTAGCTTTGCAGCCCTATTTTAATGCTACTTCCTTTAACTTTTGTTCAGAACTTTCAGAAAGCAAATAGACTACCTATATGTAAGAGATTTTAGATAAGGCTGCAACTGTCTTCATTCTTTGCATTTTTTGGTCTGCATTTCCTGCTAATGTGATTTGAATAAGCCAATTACATTGAAATTTGGTCCACGGTCATGCAAATAAGTTCATGAGTGTGGATCTCTCTCTTCTGTGGATTTAAGTGGGGAGTAAAACTGGTCTACATTTGGTTGTACAAGGGTTCTGCACAGGATACTGGGGTCATGCTATGTGCTCTTTTCTGAGCTTCCATTTGCAATACATTGGAGGATTTCAGGAAGATAGGACATTCAAAGAAAATAAAGAAAGCCTTTTAAAAGTATTGAAATGCTGAAAGTATAGGCTGAATTTTATTGTCTAGGTGCAGGCTGCAAACATGAAGTTTAAGCACGCATTTAATATATGAGACCTTTGATAAAAAATGCCTGGGAAATTATCACTGACAGCTTGATGAAAATATTCCCAAGTGCCCATTTTGTACAGTATAAAACTGATCAAAAGCACTACTGTAAGAAGTATTTTATTTAACTGTAAGATCTCTTTATCAGTAACATCACATGCACCATCAAGCTTGATGCACACTAACAAATAACTCCAGAAAAAAAATTATTTATTTTTCAAAGTCATGGAACTTCCTGATACTCTTTAAGTGCTAGTGACCTTAAGACTGAATAATTTTTCAGCAACCACTTCTTCACACACTGGCATTGGCAGCAGTTTAACTTTCTGTGTGCTGTTACACTTTCTTCACAGCTCTGTAGTGATTTCAGATGAAGTCAAACAATTGAGATTTCTTCAGTAACACATATTCCAGGCAAAGAACAACAATCCCTATTCTCACTGAAGGAGACATTCCTGAGACAACACCACTGTAGTGCTCTATGTGCAAATGCTGAATTCCACAATTAGACTGTAAACAATAGAGATGTGGGCTGAATGGAGAGACTTGCCAAATCTGCTGAGGTAAGGGTTGCTAGAAACAAACAGGAGTAAACATAAATGCCCTGGTATGTGAACACCTACAACAACAATTATCCACTCCCTCCCAAGTTTAGCAGGTTGAGTTCCCACATTATAATGCTCTTAGTTTTGGGAGAAAGCCAGGTATCAAATTCTGTTCTAGAGAGGAAAGAAAGAGACTAAACCACTTAGTGTCTGAGGTACTGCATTAAAAATGGTACAGTGTCATTTTATATAAAGATACACAGCCAAATGCTACACAACACAAACTTGATCTCATCTTCCTTTTCTTTCAAAGGCAAAGCATACAACTGCAACAACTTACATAGACATGCGGGGTGTTGGAATGAGCAGTTTTGAGAGTAAAATCATGGCCACATTGGAAGAAGATATGAATTTTATTTTTTAAAAAAACGTTTTGAGTTGAGTACAGATAATCATTATCCCAGAAAACTTTAGAAATAATACATATATCAGGAAAATAGATTTTTTTAAAGTACAGTTATTCAACATTCAGCTATTTTAACATATCTAAATGGCTGTATCAATGTACCCAAAATAAGATGACTATAATGTGACCTTTATGGTGTCATGACAAAACCAGTTCTTCTCCCATACCCTGTAAAATTAAGAAATTAGAGGGGAAAAAATTCAATAAACTCTTGCAACACTCAATTTTAGTCCCTTAGAAATATGAACATCACTTTCCTTTATTTCTAAATGAAAACAGATTCTAAGCCTCCAACCTTGATGAATTTTCTTTTCAAATTTCCTTTTGGCAGTTATGAAGTACCCCAGAAAATGTGTGATTACAAAACAAGCCCGTTTTACATAGGAGGCTTTCTGACACCATAGTGACAGCAATAACACAAACCTCAAAGTAAGTAGATCATTGTTTATTTTCTCCCTCAGTTTCCTATTTGTGTTCCTTGTGGGAAATTTATGTCATTAAAGGCAGAGCAAGGCATAAGAGGCATAAGAACACTAGTGGGAATTTTTATTGCATATCCTTTTTAATAAACATTAAAATTATTTTTACCTATATAATTTTTTGCCTAAATAGCTTTTTATTTTTTTCCTATCCGGTGTCTCTTTCTTTTTTCCTGAATGCTTAATTTTCAGTCTCTTACACACATGTTTTGTGATAGCAACAAATCGAGTTTTCAAGAGATCCCAACCCAGTGCCTGAGCTGTTATGCACAAAGCCTAAAGCTCCTGGTGTGAGCTCACAGTATTGATACACAAATGCACGTCATCATCCAGCAAAGTCTCTGTCTATCCAAATAACTGTGACAAGCAACACTAGCCTTTGAATCAGGACTTTGCTTTCTGTTAAGTATATTTTTATGTGGTAGGAAAATGATCTCAAGATCTTAGGGAAAAAAAAATAGACGCTACTGTACTCAGACCTCACAAGGAGATCAAGGCCAAAGAAGACGACATTTGATCTTGCACATACTTTTCCCAAACTTCCCATGGCCTTCTGCCGCAGGAAGTACTCACATTCAAATCAGCAGGACTTCACACATGCTTAAAGATAGGCATGTGCACAATGGCTTTCTGAGCTTGAGGCCATCCTTCAAATTTTTATTAAATAAGAGAAGCTTGTAATCTGATGTTAAACAGTGAGCCAGACCTCAAGAACTACTCAGCTTTTACTCAGTGACTCTGTTTGACGACTGCAGGGTTTGGCAAGTCGATTTTTTTCAAAAAAACTTCCTGTA
>QWTY01063289.1:0-10886 GCA_008033365.1 Pseudorectes ferrugineus
GGCTGCTGGCTGGGGTTAAACCAAGATAGTTGGTGAAACAGAAAAGTGCTCTTTATGATAAGACCCAGAAGGAACTGATTTCATAGAATACAACTCTTACTGATCAGTGAGTTCATAGTGATTGGCACAAAAAGGATCATTTGACAAGGAACAAGGAATGTGTTTTGATTTTTTTTCCTTAAAACAAACACTGGAGTTAATTAGTAGCTCTACTGATAGATTTACCGATCCACTCCTGCCATATCAAATTATTTTCAAATGCAAGCATAGTAACATAAGTTAATGAGAAGAATTTCCTTTTTCTTTTAGGGTTCATTGCATCAGACATGACATCAAGAAATTGCAGTAGAAATCATCCTTGCTACCACAAAAATGAGTCACTGTTTAACTACATGCAGTTGATAATTTATAGCTGTTTAAATATTTTACTTTATGTTGCAAGTGGTCTTGTATATCCACATATTAAAATATTTGGATTGGAAGGTAAACCAGCAATAGCACATAGGCATTAAAAAATAAAAATATCTTCGTTAATTGTGCCACTGCATTGCTGACCTCAGTAAGGAATGTTCATTGTTTGAAAAATAATCCCTTTCATGACAAATTCTGAATTAAAAATAACCTGTTCTTCTCGAAGCTAATAAATCTGCTGTGAGAAATATGTAGCATTTATTGGACAACTCATGTTGCGTACAAAACACTATAAGGTATTTAGTTTCAGGAATAACACAGCAATCTCATCAGAAGTCCTACTACCTTAACTCTAATAACTCACAATTGATAAGATGTGGCTCGTGATTCATTCACTTGTACATAGAAAAGGCTAAACAGGATAAAAAGACTGTGATGAAATCCTTAATGTCTGTTCTGTTGCATTGTACTTCCCAAAAGAATGTAGGTATTTTAATTACAAGTGCTGATAGCTGAGGTGATTGTAAAAACCATGATGCAGAAACCTAGCCAGGATAACTTCTCAATAAATAATAAATATTACTAGAAAAATTCTTAATCTAAACTGCCTTTATTCATAATTCTTTTTCAAAACCTTCCTGATTTTTCCCTCTTGAGATTTAAGATTATGTAATAAAATCATTGAACAATCATTTTAAGAATAATTTAAATTATTACAAAAGTATTTTAATAATTTAAACATTTTAATAGTTGTTTAAGATAATTAATGTAAATTGTAAGTAGAATATTATATAATTTTGTAATGTCCTACATTAAAACACATAAACTACTGCATAAGCGTGGAAAGCTAATTATATTATGTTTTTTGAGACTGAGGTAATTTTATTTAGCTACATATTTTCTGCACTGTGCTTTCTCAGACGTCTGTTATGTGTTCTTCTGAAGAAAATAGTTCTATAACTATACTTTACTCAAAGCACAGATTTTGCCAAGATTTACTGCCATCAGTCATGCACTCAAGCATCTGCAGTAGCAACAGACAAAGGAAGGGATACATAACTAATTTTCTTGGAATTAATTCTACACTGTTACTTCTCACTTCTTTCATAGTATCTCTAATTCCTCTGGGTCTGATTACTAGAACAGACTGTTTTCATTAGCTTTTCTTGAAAAAACCCTTGTGGAGCAGAGAGCGGTGGTGTCAGGAGGTTGCTGCAGCAGTTGTGGATACAGCACTGCAGCATATGGAGTGCCTGCCCAAGGCAAAACCAAACAGAATTTCTCCTGCAAATACATGGCAAGTGAAGTAAAAAATCCTCATTTTCTGTCTCCTTGGAAGCATTTGAGGCCATAACGCCCATGATATGTAATCCCAGTTTGTTTCTACTATATCTTAAAATACAAGAAGTTGTCACAAAGAAAATTGGATAGGCAATAAGGAGTTTGAACTTTGTGCTAGAAAGGGATGAAAACTAGGAGGTTTTGAACGTGGGAGATGAGTCTTGACATTTAGAAAATTTTCTCAAATGAAGACCATTTCCTAGAGATGAAACAGTTCTGTTTGTGCTGTCTTTTGTGGTGATTAGCTCTTATTCTGAGGTTGAAAATTAAACTTTTGGGTTTTAATCCCCAGAAAGGCTGAAAAATCTCAGCAGCTCCATTTGGTAGGTTTCTCTTCCAGCACACACTTACAGGTGGTCACTGGCAAAGGTCCAGCCAGAAGAAGGGTGCTTCCAGCTGCTCCAGGTTTGTCCATGAGCACTTCAGATGCCCAAAAAAGCCCCTTAAAGCAGTCTCTGCCCTGTTTGTGAAGGCCCCATATACAGCCTGTAGGACTGTGCGGAGATTCAGGGGGAAAAAAGGCCTGAAAAAGACTCTGGAAATCATCAAAGCTTTCACACTCCTCGCAAGGGAGATAAGCCATATCCATGTGCTTGGTAAACATTTGCCTAGACTATTTCTGAAAGATTTGCCAGACTGTTTCTGGTGGATATTCTACAACTTCCCTAGGCAATACATTTCAATACTTCACTAGTCTTATCTTTAGAAAGGTTTTTTATGTCCAACACGAATATTTCTTGCCTCTTGTGAAGGAAAATAAGCTGTGTTTGCCACAACTTGTCTGTGGCAAAATGCTTGTTGACTCTTGCTTGCTGTCATGGTGGTACTCAAAAATAATGTTGGATGACTCATTCGGGGTGGATTTTTTTTCCCCAAAAAATCAAAATAAAATTATTGGTATAAAAATTCTTATTTCTTTCCTTTGCTCCTCTTCAAAAGAATCACTGCCCACCATCCCAATCTTTCAGTACATTCCCAATCCTTCACAGGCTGTCAAAATAACACTGTCTTGACATTGCTTCAGCTGGTTTTTTTAATTCCTGTGATGAGCGACCCACCTTGAACTAATCTGAAGGCAAAATTCTACTTGTCTCACTTTTTCTCACTAAGTGATACAGCCACCTAGCTATCAACTTCTGTAAGTTTGGAATTAATTACTTTCAACAATTTGGAATTAATTACTTCCAGTAATTTGGGAGTTGGAGCTAGATAATCCTTAAGGTCCTTTTCAACCCAAGCCATTCTGTGATAATGTTAAGGTTTAATTAACACAGATGAAATAATCTGCCACTTCCTGTGAGAGCATTTCTGCTTTGCCGTAGCACTTCAGCCTTTCTATGTCCCTGATTTGGTATTAAATAGATAATACTCATCAGTTGAATGTGATAATGCTAACTTCAAATCTATATGAATTAAACTTTCATTCTGAAGTACTCTTGCCTTAATTTTAGGCCTTGCATTTACACATTCCTGGACAAAGAACTGATCAGAAGTTGGAAACAATCCTAGACTTGGCACAAAATGGTACATGGCAAAACACCTGAACAACTCGATTTTGGCTGATGGCTTTGATGCACATGACCACATTGACATGTGAGCATTTGCTCTTATTCTGTGGGCAGTAACAAGAACATTTAGTAATGGTGAGTCAAAAACAAAAATAAAAATTAGAGTTTTTCTAAATCTGTAAGTAGAACTAGGGATGACTTGCCAATGAGTCAGTGTTTTAGTGACTAACTAGCAATACTAGAATTGCACTACTAATACAAAAACTGTTTTGTCACAATAATAAACAGGATAAAAATAACTTCACCAGCCAGAAAATCCATGTGCCTGAATGCTCTGTTCCCTTACCTGCACTTCTCCTGGAAGCATGCCCTTAGTGCCTTCTGGAAAGAATGAGTTTGCTTTTTTCGCTGCTTTTGCATCTTTTTAGGAGCAAGATGGAGTCTTTAGGCCTTTTGTAGAAATGGTACCTTCAAAATCTCACACTGTTCTTTAATATGTCGTGTTTTGCTCATATGTAAGATATTCAGAAGCTGCAGATGTTTCACAGGGATACATGACTGATAACACGCTCCTTAGAAAAAAATTCGGGGAATGCAAGAGGAAGGGCAAGGAATGCAAAATCCTTGCAAGTGTACTAGTTCTAGACACGTGGTCTGCTTTCAGATGTTGGGTCATTTCTGTTCATTGGGGGTCTTCTTAACTTGTTTTACTTCCATTGTTGCTAATCTCCTTCAAGTTATATTCTGAACGGCTTTTAATAGGTATGATAATTTATTTTTTCCCCATTGGGATTTCGTAGCACAACTGTAAAATCCCCCCTGTCCTTTGCAAAGAAGAGGACCTCAGCCTGGTTACCACAAGGCTGGTGATCCAGAGACAACTACCTGCTTATGTGTCCTGGTTTTCCTGGGCCTGCAGATAACACACTGAGACATCGAAGAGCGGATTATATTATTTGGTTCAATGTTGGCTGATGTGAGGAACAGCTCATCCCCACAAATGCAAAGAAGCACAGAGGCAGGATGGGGAATCCCTGTAGCCCAGTAAGAGGAATGAAGCCCCTGTCCCAAAGCTGCCCTGGGAAAGCCATAAGCCTTGCTGTCCAGCTGGGAGTCCCAGCTGATGATCCTGCTGCCGGAGAGGCTCTCTGTGTCTGGCCTCTGGGTGCTGGACTTGCCACAGCACATTTAGGGGAGGAACCAAAGGTGGGGAAAGGGAGGAAGGGAAGGAACAAGCATAGGAAAAGAGAGGGGAAAGGGGATAAAAGGGGCTGGTTTTGTGCAAACAGGTGGCTGCCATTTACACTTAAGGTCATTGTGCTTTGGTCATTACATTAAGGCTGCACCCTCTGCTGCACTGGCACATTCTGTCCTGTTCCATCATGAAACTCCATTTCTAGCTACTATAAATACACTTTCGTTTAAAGACAGCTTTTTCTTTAGGAATCGCAGAAGAATTTAAAGGACCACTTAGGATTGTGTTTCACTATTTTTCCCATATCTTCAAGTCTAGGAGGTACAGAACAGCAAAAAACACACCAGAGGGCTTTTGGACC
This sequence comes from Pseudorectes ferrugineus, assembly GCA_008033365.1. Lineage (NCBI taxonomy): Eukaryota > Metazoa > Chordata > Aves > Passeriformes > Pseudorectes > Pseudorectes ferrugineus. Next base: position 4,817 of record QWTY01063289.1, read on the forward strand.
CTGTAAGTTGTTTTAAAGATAAAATTTTGGTTTTGTTTTTGAAAATGCTCTGGCACTTCTAAATGTACAAGATGTAAGTACAGCTTGATAAAGCACACTTAATAACACTCCCTCTTCCCCAGCTTTCATTTCATCAATGTGTCTTCCATATGTGCTACCTACTGAACAAAAGCATAACAAATAGTGCATGTAAGATATACAGGTATGCATAAAGGACATCACCTATTTAATTTGTGACATCAGTAAATTATTACTTGATTTTCCTTTTTGGCACTAGTAAGAACACTTTTAAGCCAAGCTACTTTTTAATTTTGTCCTTTTAAGGTGCTATGTGATGGACTTCACTGTATTTTTGAGAGGCTGCTTATTCTCAGGCTTTCCATGAGAAGAGCGTGGGCACACAGAAGGGTGAGGGGCTCACAGCTTTTGTCTGTGATGTCGATACCCACATCTGCCTCTGTTCCACTGGAGGAGCTGAGCTTCGGAGGATGGCAATCCACCAGCACAGTTAAGGATGTAGGAAGAAGTGTCTGGCAAAGGAAGTCAGGAAGCTGAGGCATGAAGTGTATGCAGTGCTTCCAAGCAGTCAATTTCAATTTAATTTTATGTTTCTTCATACAGCTCTTGCTCTCACTACCCCACTGCCTTGTCCCAGTGCACGACTCCCTCCCTCCATTCTTCTCAGACACACGTTGCTTCTCCTTTCCTAGCAAAGACATCAGAGTTCTCTAAATAACTTCCTTCGCCCTTAAACTTAATATGTAAATTTTGCATATCTATATATATTTTTATGACAAACAGCTACAGAAGTTGGGATAAATAAGGCACCTTTCAACATTTTTATTAAGGCATTTTGAGAAGTATTCAGGATTAATGCATACTAGAGAAGTTCTACCCTAATTCACTCATGTCACTCAAGCGTAGGTACAAATGGGAATAGGCGCTGATCTGTAATTCACGTAATTATAATGTCATCTTGACAGAACTTGCTAGCTAATTTATGGAATAGCAAGAATAAAACAATTTCGTTGTAGCTAAGCTGATTAGTTTTAGCAAGTTTAACTAAGACTGATTTAAATAGTGTGACACAAACTGGTTGCAAAAAATGGAATTTTATGCCTTCACCTTCCTTTTTTATTTAACCTGCCAGTCTACATTGATTTTTTTTTTCTATTTGAAAGCAGAAGCAACTGCACAATTGTCAATTAGCAGCATAAATGATTTCATACCGCCCACACCCCTTTTTGCAAAGCTTGCAGACTGTGTTCATACAGAAATAAATGTATAGCAGTGAATGAATTATATACAGTCCTTCAAAGATTACTAATTGAGAGAGAATTATAGGTGCTAAAACATGGAAGAAAATGAATAAAGCTCTTTGGATGCTTTAAAATATCTCACTGTAGGTGCAGGTTATGATGTAATTTTTAACACAAATCCATAGTACAGAAAAACATAAAAATAACCTTTGGAAAACATTCCAGCAGCAATTTGGTCCTTAAACACCATATGGAGAAGTAACTAATCCTATACACAACTAGATGATTCAGTGGGATAATCCACAGAAGAATTTCCATATGGCATTCTCAGTGTTCTTCAACACATCCTTTTCTATCTCCAGCCCATGCTTATGAAATGTTGGCAGATGCTCTGCTGCTACAGAAGCCTGAGTTGAAAAGCAAAATGAATATCCATTTTATCTGTATCCAAAGACACAGATGACACATGGATGTGTCATCACTAGCTAAATGCTGTTATTTGTCCTCTTGGATGGTGAGCCAAGGCCAGCAAGAAGATAGGATTTCAACTGGCGTAAGCACAGCCCATCTCTGCTGTGGTACAGGTGTGCCAGACTTGAGTTTAGATTCCGATTTAGATCATTAGGATGGTTGAAGGATTTGACTGGACTGAACAGGATTCCATTTGAAACACTCTTCTCCCACATTCCCAAACTCCAGGATCTGCCAGTGTAATTTCCCTCATTCCAGCTTCTCAAACTGAAAATCAACTTTTTTTTTTCCATCAATCCCTTAATGTTACTCTAGAAATCATTTTGAAATGATCTGTCCAATTAGAGTCTTTTACACGAAGGTACTCCAGACACTCTCTAGCAACCCTGGCCCTCATGCAGTGGTCTTGAAGGCAGCAAATTGATACAGATCCATTAATACATATTTCCATTATACAGAGTACACAGCACAGAGACTGCAGAGCATGCAAAGCAGCATAGAGAGCAAAAAGCAACTGGCCAAATAGTGGACATGTATCTTGGTGACTTTTTTGGGTGTTATTTTTAGCATCACCTTCTTTAGCATGGAAGGACACAGTAATTACACTTCACTGATGAAGCTCTTCTGTGTCAAAGAGAATGAATGGTCTTGATGCTCCCATCAGTCCACAACCTGGTTTTAAGTTATCCATTTCACAAACTCTGTTACCAAGAAGTGTATTTTACTTCACTCAGCATTCTCATTTGAAGAGAAGCAGACACGGCTCTAATCCTGTAACTAATTTCAGGAGCTTAAAATTTAGACTGACAGGTGACTTTAGTTTCAGGTGGTTTGCTCTGCTGAGAAAAGTTATGCAGTGTGAAGCAGAGCCAGATTTCTTACGGTACCTTTATGAACATCAAAACTGTCTCTGAGCAAACATGAGATCCATTTCAAATTCCTTTCTAAAACAATAGAACAGTTTCTTAACTTATGCTCACTGATGATGACAGAATCTTATTTACTTCTTTATTACCTTCACAGCAAATTTTAATTAATTATATATTCTTCAATTATTTAATCACTTTCAGTTGGCTATCCTTCCAGACTTGATGTATGCAACATTAATTATTTGCCTATGGCAAGATTTTATGAACTCTAATATGCACCACATGTTCAACTTGCTCAAAATTAATTGCAGACATTGTATTTGGCATTAATGTACATCTTTAATTGGCTTTAATTTCACATCTGTGTTGCTTTATATACAGCATTCTTTATCAGCATAAATGCATACTGCTTCTGATGCATGTAATAGCAGCCACCAAACCCAGCTTTTGTATTAACATTTTACCTTTTAATATAAATCTAGTTTTCTGGGTTAAAAAAAAGAAAAAAGAAGAAGTAATTAGAAAATAATCTTTCTTATTCATTATTAATTACTTAGAAAGTCAGATGGAAAATGCTGGCTGAGATCTAACAGAGAAAATACAAAGTCGCTAAGCTTTGCCTGAACAAGAAGGTTTGCCTGTTTAAGAAAAAAATCTCTTTGAAAGAGGCTTTGTTGTGGAAATCCATCCTTAGCCTGAAGAAACAGGCAACAGCCTCACTTACCAGCTAGCAGCTTGTTAGGGACAGCCCCAGGGCTGGTCCCACAGTTCCTATCAGTTTGCCCGAAGGCACATCTGAGGTAGCTGTAAACCAACCCAGAGATGAAACCGAACAAGCCCCAGCACAGGAAAACGCTTCAACAAGTGCTAGGAACCTGGCACTGGCTTATCATGCAGATATCTAGTGGCTGATACACAGATTAGGCAAATTAATGCTAATTAGGGTAAGTTCACAAGTGCTGTAAGCACCTTTCCAATTGCAAGGTGCAGATGTCCTGAGAACTACAGCAAAGCAACACTGCACATCTCGAATGAGATACAATGTGTAACATTCAAATATGGGACACTATTTTCAGTCCACAAAGTACTCTGCCGAAACACACAGAGATTTGCCACATCGACAAAGAAAAAAGTGGCATCATTTTACTTTCTGAGGGGATCCTGATCACGTCAGATCTCTTTCAGAAAAATATGTTTTTGGACCAGTAACTTAGACCATGACTACATCAGAATCTTCACCTGTTGCTGAGGGAGACTTCAACATAAACTGTGGAGTAACATTCAGCAACTTTTAGGATAAGAAAGCAGGATCAAATGCTACTCAGCACAAAATATAATGAACTAATTATTCAAGATAATACAAAAAGTGTAGCTGAATGAGCAGACTTTAATGTATTCTAGGCAACAGGAAATACAGCATACAGAATAAAGTATTCCTTTTCCCTTAGCAGTTGACAGGAGCAGCAAAAAACAACATAACACTTGAAGAACAGTTTCTGTCCTATCACCAGACTTTAAAATTATGCTGTCAGCATATTTGTAGCAAGCTGCTTTACACTGAGGCATTTAATTATTTCAAGTCCCAGAATTCCACTTCTCATTCTTAAATATTGAGTAGGAATCAATTTCAAATGGATGCTGCTTTTAAAAGGCCAATGAACATGGTTTAACTGGAAAACAGTAGCCTGCAGATTCAACATCCAAACCCCCAAGGACAAAGTCTTTGCTTTCTAGAACAATTAGTTTAAACTTCATACCACCCTTACAGAAAGCCAAATTTTAGAAGCTTATATTATTTCAAAGTTCAGTTTGCTGCTCTAAAGCGAAGGAAATACTTTCAGTGGTCTCGACTATTTCATCTGGAACTGAAGAGGTGACTTAGAGTGACAACGAACGACCTTTGAATTGCAAGACCCACCTGCATCTTTTCCCTGCCGGTTTGCTTAAGGACAAATTATTGTTGCTCATGACTTAGCACATAAGTGGCACTCAGGGCAAGCGGGATGCACAGCAGTTCACCCTCATCCAAAATCAAGCCAAATTAAACCATTTAGCATTACTGGGGGAAAAATGCATCTAAACTGTCCAGGACCCTGGTATTTTCAGAGACACTAAACCAGTCCATAAATTCGGCCGTCAGGCTAACTTTCCTTTGGGATCTGCTGCCGCCTCGTGGGCTCGCTGTGAATTTTAAGTGCCAAGATAGAAAATTAGCAGAAGTTAACCTTGGATTGTGGGGGGAAAGCCCAGCTGTTTAACTGATATGTAACCTCACTTACATACCAGCATAATTTCTATCCTGGTATGAAAAGATTTTTGTGTAATCAGGTTACAGTTGCGACTTTTCACTTCCTTGAATTCACAATTATAGCAATAAAAGACTTCAAATTAAAATACAACTAAATGTACTGTTATTTTTTATGGCTTTGCTTGATAAAGTAGTAGTACACTTTAATCACTCTATACTAGTGTAGAGAGAGAGAGAAAACTCTTTCAACTTATTGGAGTGTTCTCCTGTATTGCCTTGGTTTTCTTGTTTTTTGATTTGTTTTGTGGACCATTTATGAACTTGATATTGAAATTAAAGGGTTCCTACAGATTCTCCAGGCTATATAAGACCATGGAGTCATTAATAGCTTGGTAGTTTGTCATTGGAGAAGGAGGTCACTGGGATATTAGATTGGAAAAAGGAAAACCAGTTTGTGGGACACCGAATTCTATGGGTTCTTAAAAATTTTCCTGTTTTACTATTGCCAGAAAATCTGATAATGGGATGTTAAGGTGCTCATCCAAAAAGCCTGGAGTTGTCAGAAGCTGATCCATTCACCTTGGAACAGCCAGACTTGGAGGCAAAACGGTCACAAGCTATGAAATGAGCAGTAACTTAAGTTCATTTTAACTTCATTGGATAGCTTACATTTCAATACTCTTTAATTCTTTAAAGAAAAAGCGGGGGTGGGGGGGTAGTTTGATCTCTACATGGAAAATAAACTGCAGTGGTGGCCCTACTGTGGAGAGGTTTCTTCAGTTACAGACTCTTTAATTGTACACCCGGTGGACTGAATCTGACACTGATGATGGATCAGCATCAAGGTGTAGCCATGACAGCCTCCTCACCTCTGCCCTTTGGGGACGTCCTCTCAGCCCAGGGGTCATTCTCCTCCATAACCCATGCTGGGGGCCAGTGAGGCCATTTCTCCCTCACAGTCACTAGATACACAAAGTAATTTCAAGCAGAAAACATTGTTATAAAGTTGCCTAACAATCATAGAAATCACAGAATGCTTTGGGTTGGAAGGGACCTTAAAGACCGTCTTGTGCCATGGGCAGGGACACGTCCCACCAGACGAGGTTGCTCAGAGCCCCATCCAACCTGGCCTTAAACACTTCCAGGGATGGGGCATCCACAACTTCTCCGGGCAACCTATTTCAGTGTCTCACCACCCTCAGAGTAAAGAATTTTTTCCTAAT
>QWTY01063291.1:0-11232 GCA_008033365.1 Pseudorectes ferrugineus
TCTTTTATTTTTGACTATGACAAAATCTCACAAATGTTCCACTTATTTTTTAAATGAAAACCACACAAAAGTTTCAGCAGAAAATTTCCCCAAACCTATTTAGCGGTATTATCTTAAAAATGTTTTTCAAATTGAAAGATGAGCTTTCACCTTTTCAATATAAGCAGATGTTTAGGATAGTGCCCCAGGCTACAGGAGCACAAGATCAAGTCTGTATTTCACATGGGATCCGGCAGAGCTGTTCATCTCATGCTATTTATTCCTAAAATCATCTCTTTCTCAGCCCAGGCCCTAATCACCAAGCTGTAGACTCTGTTGCTCATTAAACACAACAGAGTTTTGAAACATTTTTGGCACAAGAGAAGAAAGCACCACCAAAAAAACCTCAGTAAGTTACACAGTGATTGCAAAAGCTATGATTAAACTTTGAAAAGCAAAATCTATCATTTCTCCAAACACAGAGAAGATACTGTTCAGATTTTGACCGAGGGCTGTTGCAAATTTCTATTTTGTTTTAAACTTGGTGAACAATGCACCCTTACAATGACTCATTGCAGTCTGAAGAAGGAAAACAAACAGCCCACTGGAAATCTAGCTAAATTAAAATTTCCATCAACAGTAAATGTTCTTGTATGAAAATACTGAAGAAACATTTAAATTCAGTGCTTAAACTTAGGAAGCTGTAATCTTCTGCATTCCTTATATATTTTGGTTGTATTTTTATTGCTGTTGTTTTAAAACACACCTTCTTTGAGCAAGTCTCAATAGGGAAGAAAAGCTGAAGGAAATTTTAAATAGCATGTTAAATAGGGAAAGCAGATACTCATCTATTCCCTGAAGGAGCACTGTCAACATCAACAATAATAAAATTAAAAGTGAATTCCAACATCCATTTCCCTTGCTTTATTTCTTAGTTCTTGTCGTTACCATCTTTTTTTTTTTTCTTCAATATTCCTGTAAGTAGAAGGAAGTTTTTTACATGCATAGGAAGGAAAAATAACCCATGCGCAATCCATATAAAGTCAGTGGGGGTGAGCAGATGCAGAAAACAGTCCTGCTTATCATGCTGCAGAATCAGGACATATTCCTTCCTCTCTTGTATTCTAATTGTCAGAAATATTTTATCAGATGGATCTGTTCTATTTTTGATTTGGAGACAGACAACATAACTGTTCTGCCTATTTATGTACTCTGCCATCTGACCATCTGAAGAATAGGATTCTAAATTTCTTCCATTACCTTACATGTAGGGGCCATGATTAGAACACCTCTTCAGGCACCATATGACTGTATTTCTTAATTTAGCATTTTTTTTATCACACATTTAAATAAATAGATGGAAATATATGCAGCATTTATGCACCTTAGTTCAATAATTATTTAGAAAGTGTCTAGATAAGTCCGGGTGAAAGCTAAAGTTTTTGTAAGCATTTACCGAAATATGGTTCCACGTTGTACCTGATGTAATTCAAGTATGGCATTTCATTCTGCTTGCACTTCTTTCAAACACACAAAGCCCAGAAGTTCTTACAATTCAAATATCTAAAGTGATTTTGCTTGATCAGTTAACATTCACCTTGTCAGGAACTCAGCAACCTGTACAACACAAGAATGATGATCCAAACCCAGATTTTTACTTCCTTAATTCCTTATCCTTTAAGCAAATGAGGCAGAATGCAGACCCTATTTTCTCCTTTAAGAACCATGCTTTTTCCCTTATCATTTGTAGGTACTGGAAGAACTTCTTAACTTTTATTTGGAATTACACACAGATGACTTGAAAGATCTTCTCTGAAAACTTCCACATACACTCAGCTGTAGGCATGCAAATCTGTTGTACTGGGGTCCTTAGAACTCCCATAAAGACCAGAAGATACTTTTGCACATGAACAGAAAATCAAATTACACAAACAAAATGCCTTTACATTTAATTACTTCAGCTGCTTTTCCTACAAAATTGTACCGGTACTTCAAAAGAGGAAGTCATGTGAAGAATATAATCTGAATAAGAGCTAAATATAAAAATGGAAAAATATTTTTAAAGAAAACTAGTTAAAAACAGCACAAGCAGGAATTACATGGGTAATATCACAAAGTTCAAATACATGCAACCAAAAAGTACATTCTTCAGTAGGACAGTTATGTCAATGCTGGCTGTGTGCACAAGCTTTTCTATTAATTATGGAAACACAGAGATAACAAGAACCGGGGAGAGAGAAAGGAGTTTTGCATTACCTTCTCAACACTAAAACAGAAAATGAAAAAGAGATCTTCATTTTTGATTAATGTCTTAAAATGCTTTAATGGATCTGTGTCAAAATTTGGTATTAACCAAGTTTTTATACTGTTACAACTTTAGTGTAAGACAATAGTCCTTGAGTTACTCCAACTTAACAATAAATAAAAAGTCAGGAAAATGTACCAACATACATTGCATTTACTGCTTTTCCTCCTCTTCTCTGATTTTTTTGAGTAGTAAATTCTACACACGTGCACCACATACCACTCCCACCACTAAGACAAACCCAAAAGGCTACAGCAGGTCTCTTCACAGGCTGTAACAGTCCTTTGAGCTGTAACATGCCTATTGTAGTTTTGGACTCAGACTCCGTATCAGAGGCTTTGATGTAAACCTAGATAGGCTAGATAGACTGCAGCAGACTGTGGTAGGCTTTGGAGGATTCTTGGGAATTTACTGAGCATTTGCTTACAGCCATTTTATCCCACTGCACTCACATGCGCAATCTGATTACTGATTGTAATGAAGGAAAAATTTCTTTTTAATGTTTAACAGATGTTTTGTGGTTTTATCATCATTAGTACCCCCAGGCTATCTTAAATTATGGAGATCTCTCTTGCAGTCTAAGACTGAAACATACTTAATGCTCTTTACAACCACAACACTTTATTTAGCAACAGGTTAGATCTTGGGATTTCTGTGCTGAGTAATCTTTACAACCACAAAGAGAAAAGATGTTGTTTTTCTCATTGAGGAGTACTGTTTCCATCTAGAAGTGCTCAAATTGTCTTGTTTAATACATATACCACATTGCCACTTCTAGTGAAGCTATATTCTACTTCTTCTATTAAACATTTATAAGAATAGCAGCCTATCGAATTTTTGTTTCCTTTTTGTAGGAACAGATGCACAAAGAGAAATAATTCACACTTGCTAGCCAGTGGCACTGCATGGCAAATCTCCCTCCATCTCCTCACAGCCACAGTGTAGATATAATCTATTATTAGAACATAATATTTGACAAATTAGTTCCCCAGAAAAACTTATAAAAAATTAATAAAAACCTTCAGTCTGTAAAGTTCAACCCAAATCTAAGGTCCAAAGCTATGAGAAAATGAAGGATGAGTAGAAAAGTGTTGCTTTACTCTATCTTTAGTGACAAAACCAGCTATTTTCCAAAATTGATTTTATCTACGAAAGACAAAACCGGAACAAGATAACTTATTGCACATGGCACTGCTCTCAAAGACTATCAGCGGCAGCAGAACACAAGGGCACCTTAAAGTGAAAATGTTTAACCAGGTAATCAACAAATTGCACCAATGGAATTCCTTTCACTTGCAGCTACTTTAGCTGCTTTTCCTACAGAATCCTACTGACACTTTGAAAAGGAACTGAAGCAAATAATCAATTGTGAATGAGCACTAAAACTAAGAAAAAGGAAATAAATTTAAACTACAAAAAGTTTAAAAAACAGCATCAGGAGTTACAGGATTTTCCTACCACCAATACTAAAAAACCCAGTAATGTTCCTAATAAGTTGTCTGGTTTATCACAAGATTAGTTAAAGCAAATTTCACAGACAGGATTTCCAAGTTAAAAAATAAAAATCCTGTATAACAGTTCTTCTCTATTTTCACTGGTGAATGAGGAACATCAGGAATAATAAAAAACCATCAACTAATGAAGAGTGAAGAAAATAAGAACACAAACATCAGTCTATACAAGAATCCAAGACATTATGGGGAAGGCCTCATTCCGTACAGAAATACAAAAAAACCCCAATAACCAACCTAAGAAAAATCAAATCTCAGTTTGATTCTTGCACTTAGTATATGTTATTTTGGAGTGGGTTTTTATTTTGGATTTGAGAGGAGTTTTCTTGCTATTGGCCTGTGCTAAGAGTTTCTGCAGTTCCTAGCTCCAGTAGGAACAATATTTCAGCCTTCTCCATTGCAGACTAGATTTGCATAAAAATAGAAAAACTGTTCTCTAACCTGTGTGAAAAAGTACTGGAAAATTTGAAAAGCAAACAGACAAAGTGGTTTGGACATTTCAATGAATCTGCAGCTCCATATGGAAAATTTTAATTACTGTAAAGCCTGGCAAAATGTGTTTCCAGAACACACGATGCTACAAAGTTGCACCTGTCAAAATTTATTACATTTGGCATACTCAGAAGAAAACAGGAATAACTTGGATAAGCAGTTTGTCAAAGTTTATCTGTGAAAAGACATATTGTTTGATAGAAGAATTTATTCAATAATTCATGTCTATAGTTTTTGAGGTAAATAAGATATCTTCAATGAAATTCCAGTATTTGGATTTACCAGGGGGCTGAATTTTTCTTTTATCTCTACTTTAGTAGTTCACATTGGTGAAAAAACGTGGGTTATCTCTTGAACTATCCCCTAAATGTAGGCAAATACACTTGACTTACAAAATTAATTCTAAACATAGCTTACATCAGAGGCAGACAGTAAATCTATGACACTATTAAGTTAAAACTATCGTAATTAGGTTTTTGGTTTGTTTGGTTTTTTTTTAACCAATTGAGCCCTAACTCCAGAAATCTATAACGGAATCAGTTTTCATTGCATTTCTGAAGGTTTGGGTAAAGATTAGCCCTTCTGTCATAAATACCATATTGTTACTTGTTAATACTATTAGAGGATCAGATTTTCAATAGAGGTGGGCTATGATCATGCAAGCAGTTGAGCTGCAAATGCACTCATAGCTGTACTGACTTCAGGGGAACTTTTATTAAGAACATGTCTGCGTGCAAGATATTTTACATCTATGAGAAATCCACGTGTTTTGTGAACATGACCTGAGGAACACCATCACAACAGTATCTGTGCTTTCTTCTCACTATATCTTCTCCCAGGTGACAAGAGACAGCAGCAGGGGAGCTCTGATTGTTCTAGGAGCAGCAGCAGGATAACCAATTATTTTCTGCCAGCTACACTTAAAAATGCTATAGTACCAGTAGAATTTCAATAGCATTTACTTGAAGGAGAGCACTAGTCCCAGAAGTGGCAGGAAACTAGAAAGAAAAGGGGAAAGCTCAACCTCTTCACAGCTAATATTTTCAGGTATGTGCAGTCTCATCAGTACCCTACCATTTTCTCATGCATTTTTCATACTACCCTATACTTGTTTCACGTTCCCAAAGTGTTCTGCATGATCAGAAAAAAAAAAAGCATTTATATTTTTCATGTATGCCTAAACTTAAGTGGACTTATTTGAATTACACCTTTTCTTTCTTCCCACCCTCCTCCTCTGCTTTTACCACTTTTTCTTTTCATTCTTTCCAAAATAATTTTTAAAAGTAGCTACAACCAAGATTTTTATCTACGCCCCATTTCTAGGCTTAGCTGTAAATACAGCAGATCACTAGAAAAAGAGGCAAAAAACTGGATTTTAAAATTGACTTAATAGATTTTGAATCCATTTATGTGGACTTCAACCATTTATACAAAGTATTCAGAATATTATTTGTAATAGTACCACACTTTCTATGGAAAATGTGTTCTGCAAATATATCCAACAGTGCTTTTTAGAAGACAACTCTACTGCATATTAAAACACATGAATGCAAGAAACATGAGTACAATCTCATTATTTGTGAGGTCCCCTGTGATAATATGGCCACTCTGAGAAGAGTCTGCTGAACCCACTTCTGAATTTGCCCAGCTCATCAAGACGCATCCTGCTCTGAAACATGAGTAGAACACACTTCATTCACAATGCAAGTCTTGATCTGTCACTTCTTAATGCTCCTTATGAATGTTTTTCCTCCCTGTTTAAATTGTAGAGAAAGGCATTTTGTCTTATTTTTCCCTACAACTTTTCCATACTTCCATTTCGTGTATATGAAATATTTATGTGGCGATGTCATACATGATTTGAGTCAGTGTCTGCTGAACTGTTACATGGCTCACTGACGTTATCAAACTGAGCAGATTCTCTGTTATCCTGAAATACACAGACTCAGGAGACACCATGTGTGTTTGTAAGTGCCAAATCTGGCTGTAGGGGCCATGGGAGGGCAACAAGACATTCACAGACACTGTAAAATAAAATTATTTTAAGAGGGTTATTTTAAAATGTTACACTGGATAATAAAAAGAAGCAGAAGGAAAAAATATATTTTATCAGTCTGAATGTAAGCTGTGGAAGAGCTGCTACTGTATTAATTTTTCCTTAGGGAATTTGTAATCCACTTCAGTATTTATGTAGTTGAATTTTTCAAAAAGAACAAGTCACGTAGAGCAAAGATTTCTTCTCTGAAAAAATTACCCTGTTTTGGATGTTACATTTAATTGAGAATTTGCTTCTTCTGATGTTGTTCTGTTGTTACATGACTGTGAGTGGTTGCAAAACCTTTCTGCTGTGTTAAGTTGCTATTCTCAAGCTGTCCTAATACTTCTGGTAGTTTATAGGATTTTCAGTGGTGCCTGGTGATTTTGCCTCCCCAGATTGCAGTTCTTGAGGTGACGTGATTTGTCTCCCCAGACTGGAGTTCTTGAGGTGACATGATTTGTCTTTCATGGCATACTAAGACATTTCTGAAAATAGGCTTCTTTGAGGTATCTCAAGAAACAAAGAATTAATCATCTCAAATCATCTACCATTTTAAAAATTCTTAATTATAACATATTGTTGATTTTAACATGCAATCAAAGAAAATCTTTTTAAAGTGCTAGATTTTAAATTCAAGGAGGTCCTTTGAAAACACATGGCATGAGTGAAACAGCGTTTGTCTCTTTCAGGAAATAGCTAGTGTCCGCTAAGGATATCAATTTTCTTATTCTTTTCTCAAACATAATGTGATTCCACAAGCTTGCAGCTCCCATTGGAGTTGACATATATCTGACTTTAGCCTGAGGGTAGCGATGCATTTTACATGTTGATGGCAGCCACAGGGATACAAACAGAAATGAAAACACTTCTGAATCTTAGGATACACAGTTCAACATTGATAACAGCAGTCACTGTGTATCTCAAAGTCTTCCCTCAAAAACATGTCGCACCCTTTTTAGTTACCAACAAGCAAGACAAGAGCAGCAGTTCATCCATCTTCTCAGTTCGTGATTCATGTTGGTAAATACGAAATTTGAGGGAAAATAAAAGCCCTCAAAAGCTCTGTTTTACCTTTCTCCAACTTAGGCTGGATTTTATTGTGTTCTTGTCCCCAGCATCCCACTAATCCCCACACTCCTCTCATTACTCTTTTTTCTCAACAGCATTTTGCAGAGAAACTGTCGGACATGGAAGTCTGTACATAATCCACCATTTATGTGGTGAGCATTTATATCTGTAGGACACTAAGGAGCCTGAAGCATCTGGGTTCACCTTGGGATGGCAGGAAGGCAAATTTCCTCATGAGGAAGTTTGCAATGCTGGGGGCCCACCTGCTTCCAAACTCTTCAGCTCCCCTTCTTCCTTCCATGCCACTGCAACCTCACATGCCCTTACACCCCAGCCAGGTCCATCTTGCTATGAAACAATTTTAGCAGAAAAATCTTCCTAATCAGAATGATTTTTATGTATCTAAAGTTGTTATCTATTGTCTTGGCCTGACTCAGCAGTCACTGGCACATCATGCTTCAGTGCACTCTGTGAGTTAGAAGACAAAAATGCCATAAAACAAAGACATTACTACACTTGAAAGCTTCCTGACTTGTATATCTGGCAAGGTCACTTCTACTTTAAAAGCCTGACCTTGCATCCTTGAAGGCAACGCTGTTCCCCTGTTCAACTGACTTCACTGGCAGCAATCAAGATTAAGCTTTCATGAAGGTTGGTGCGTGTCAGTGTCACATAGCTTAACAAACTTACTGAAGTTAATTTGATGTTCAATAGATGTCTGGGGTCACGCTGCATCTGTAAGTAAAGTTGTGGTGTTTTACATGAACCTGTTTATTGGACATACCTTCTCTTAAAAACATTTTTTAAAAATTATTGTTCGTTTTTAAGAGTATGGCTTCTATCTTGTTTAACTCACAGAAAGCAGTCAAATCAATGTACAAGACATAAGATCTGAAACATTCATGGGGATATACAAGTGCTGTAAGGAGTAATTTTTAATACTTTTAAAGAAAGTTTCTCTGTTTTCAGAGTTCATGAGAGAGTGGAGAAGCATAAAATTTTCAAAGGCAATATTTTTAAAAAGACACTTTTAAGTGCACATAAGGAACTCTTCTGAAGTAAAAATACCATATGTCAGCATAGGCTTGTATTAACATCACTGAGCTAAAAAAAAAATCCAAAAAACATCCAAAACCCAGTTTCTCATTCTCTTGATTAACAGCAATAGTACTTTATGAAAAAGCCTTCATGCAATTGAACTGAAACTTGTTCAGCACAAAGGTTTTGATCCACTACAGCAGAACAAAACATTTTCATAACTACTCAGCAAGTAGTCCACTAAAGCTGGGAGAAATCTATATCCAGTTGAATTTTTACTAGATTGTAAACCTAAACCATGCAGAAAAATGGCAGAATTGAGTATTTGCTGTCATCAGCATGAACAAACATTGCAACATCATCTCAGCACTTGCAAGTATAAAATGTGCTGGGATATCAAAAGGGGGAAAGCTACTAGCTAGGCGAAGAGATGCTTTATTTGCAACTTCGTGGGTGATAAAATATAGGCTCACTTGTACAACTACAAGTCCAGTAGATTCCCTTCTTTCTGGCATATTTTGTTGGGTTTTGTTTCAGTTACAAGTTTTCTTACATTGGGTACA
This sequence comes from Pseudorectes ferrugineus, assembly GCA_008033365.1. NCBI lineage: Eukaryota > Metazoa > Chordata > Aves > Passeriformes > Pseudorectes > Pseudorectes ferrugineus. Next base: position 8,995 of record QWTY01063291.1, read on the forward strand.
ATGTGATTTCAATGAAAAAATGCACTTACTCCAAAATATTTTTTAGAGTAATTTCCTCTCTTTAGATACATTTAGCACTTGCAAATGGACTTTCCTGTCTTTTCTAAGGAATTTTGTACTTTATCCACAAAATAGAGAGGAATAATGCAGACTATCCCTTCAGTGACCCCTTAATGGGCTTCTATTTTAATATAATGAAAAAACAAAGACAATTTTTTTTTTCATGTACCGCATATTCAGCATATGAAATACTTTTGAAAGTATCAAGTTGTTTAACAGAAATTCTAAATGACCACAAATGTTTCTAGGTGAGCCTGTTCTCATAGGAGCACCTGAGACAAAAACTCAACAGGCAGAGCACTAAGGCTTCACTGAAGTTTTCTTCATCCTGTAATCTATTACTTTGTCAATTACATGCAAATCTGAAACTGAGAAAATTCTACTTTCTGATTAACTCTTAAAAAAACCCACCAAAAGAAAACCCATCAATTTTCTGCTCAGTTTGGCTTTTTGTATGTAGTGCTAAGTAAAAAAGCCCATTACAATACAGAAAGACACAATACAGAATATCTTCATGATTCATAACATTTCATGACGTGGAAAGAAATCTGAGTTCTTTGTTAATCTTCATGGTAATAAAAAGTTGCAATATAGTTGTTCTTTTAGAGAACTATTTGTAAAACAGATGCCTATAACAATATTTCAGCCTTTTCAGAGTATTTCAGCAAAAACATTGAAACAAGACATTTCGGCACATTTTGACAACTTTGGGTTTGGACTACATATTGTGTGAACTTACAGTATGCTTAAAGTTCATTGCACAATGCTACTAGAGGACAACCAGCCAATTAGCACTTACAGTGCAACGGCTGGAGTTCAACTTGTTAGTAAAAAAAACCCACAAAAAGCCCTTTGCTGTCATCAACACCTAGTGTGGATGCCTGAAGCTGGAATTCAGAGTTAAGCAATCAGAAATAAAGGCACATGGAGGTATTAGACAGGGCTGGAACCTACAAAAAACCTGAATGAAGAGATAACTTTGGCCCTGTTCTGAAGGTCTTTGCTAACAAGCTCTCTAAATATGTTCTCTCAGCTGTAAAACAAAAGAAAGAGATTCACCCTAAAATAACTCCTGCAGCAGAATAGTGACCGAAGCAGTGATGTCACAAACCAGCAGGCAGAACCACAGAGGTAAATGTTCAAAAACTATATTGTTGCATGATGTATGATCTCCATCTCATAAAACGGTGCTGATGGAAAAAGTGGTTTGGAGTAAACAGGACTAAATAATTTAATAAATGGATGCAAACTATGTGTAGCCATACATGCTAATAAATATTTATAAACATATTGTTGTAGCTTTATTGCATGAGACATGGTAAAGCTCGACACACCAACATCCTGAGACTCACCCTACACTCTGCTTCAGGTTTCTTACTACTGCTGGAAAATTTTGAGATCTTTCCAGAGAACATTTTTGTCTGTTTTGCCCAGACTACATTTTCCTGGCAGCTCTATTTGTGTTATTATCGGTGAACAGTTGGAATTCCAGTTAATTCATTCCAGCAATACCTCTAGAAGCAGATTTGTAACAGGATTTCGTCCTTGCACAACACATTTCTCAGACAGGCCAGCTGCAAAAGACAGTTTTGGAAGTAGCTTTGATTTTGCACTGCCACATGTCTTCAGGTCACTGAAGATACACCTGAATTATGTGGCTACATCAGTTTGAGGTCATTCATTCCCACTGGACTTTGTGCTGTGTACTTACAGGATGTCTCTAATACATTATTTAAATTGTAGTGTCTAGAAACTCCAGCACGTCCAGGGCCATATAATATTTCCAGATTTAACCTATTTGGTATGAAAGCTTTTGCCACATTTGATGGCTACTATGCTTCTGCTCTCTCTTATACAAGGACAACCTACCATTGCATGACACCATTCTCCTACACGAGGGGAATAAGTCCATAATTAACTATTTAAATTTCATTTTTCAAAGTGTCTTGCTGGGCCTAACCTTTGCAAAATGAACAAAATATGCTTTCCAGCATTTTTCCCATTGTTTTCACTGAACAGCAGCTAAATTTTCCTCCTTTGAAATACTGTTTCTTCATCAACAGCTATTGCTATGCTGTTTAAATAGCAGCTAGCTTTAGTTCATAGTTCCTCTTTCTGAATTTTATGCTACTTCTCTTTTGTTTGTTTCAATTTCTTATATTTTACTTACATTATTTT
>QWTY01063300.1:0-10501 GCA_008033365.1 Pseudorectes ferrugineus
TTTAATTTTTTTTCTTTTTCTTTTGAACAGATGAGGGCTCCAGCATTGAGGATGCAGACTTCAACTGGGACGAGTTCCTGGAGGAAACAGGAGCCAGTGCTGCTCCCCACACCTCCTTCAAACACGTACGTGCTTCCTCTGAGCCTTGTGGGTGTTGTACACGTTCCCTCTTCTGGTTTTCAGGGGCTCCCTGGAGAACTGGAGTGGAGCCTGACCATTTTGGGGAGAAATTGTCCCTCCACACATGTGACAACCTGAGTGGGAATAACCCCCAAGCTGGTGTTAGGTGACCTTGATGTGTTTGCAGTCACAGCTTGGAGTTCTGTGTCTGTGCCACTCTCTTATCCTCTGCCTTTGGTTCACATTTTCCATTTTTGAGGGCTTCTGTTGCTCTCCTTTTGCTTATAATGCACTCACTTTTTTCTCTACACCTATTTTCCCCTCTACATTCATTGTTGTCCATGCCAGCCTGGTGAGATACAGCTCACAAGAGTTTCTTATTTCTCCAAAGCTCCTTTTAATGCCTGATTTACTGACTGGCAGAGTCACTCAGCTCTAGAGTTCAGTGTGGTCCATAGGAAACCATCTCTCAGCCTTGTGCCTGGAGATGCTCTCAGCAGTGTGGGAAGCAGGGAGTTGGGCAGGTGGTGCTTTTCCTGGGTGAACATGGAGCATGCAGACAGCTGTGGTAGTGACAGGTCTGTGCTCTGGTCTGTGTTAGCACCAGCAGCATTTGAAGGCACCTCTGGAGATCACCTGGTCAAACCATCTTTGTCTCCAAGTGATTTTGTGAGTTGTTTTGTAGGGCTAAGGAGTTGCCGGGATGGAAAAACGTCTCTTTTGTCTAGATCTGAAAAACCAGTTCAGTCGTCCATTCCCTATTTTGCTTTCATTTTAACAACAGTGGAGTACTGCAGGGTGAAGGACCACAATTCTCTATACTGGAGAATTACAGGACAGTGTTTATTGTGGAGTTTATTCTTTATCCAGCAGCTGTCTGGAAAGAGCATCTTGTCCCAGATTTCTGCTCCAGGCCCAAAAGTAGAAAGTTTTGTGCTTTGTGAAGCCCTTAAGGATGTCTTCAGTTGTGTGGAGATGCCCAGCTCATCCTGCTGATCCTGCTGACTGCAGTGTCTCACAGCACCTCAATCCTGGGAATGTCAGTGTGGGACAAGTTGGTGCTGGCTACAGTCCTTGGTGACCGTGCTTCACAGTCTGAAACTTGATCCTTAAAAATCTGACCAGGAACCTGAAAGTTGTCAGAGAAGATTGTATTATCTCTCTGATTCCACTCTTGATGTGATTTCCAGTCACAAGTCCCTTGTCTCCAGAGTACCATGTTGGAGTTACGGTGAGCACAGGGAGAAAACCAACAAAGGAATCACTCTCTGCAGTCATCAGGCTCAGGTGCTTTGAGCTGCAGCTGCCAGTCTGTACTGAGAGGAGGCCAGGAGATCCAGTTTTTACAGGGATGTGGGCCAGTCTGTACCCTGGATTATTTATGAGGACTCTGAGCATCGCTGAGATCCTGTCTTAGCACTAAGTGAAGCAGTGAATGTCAGACCAGCTTCAGTCTTAGACCATCTCCAGAGGTCCCTTCCAGCTGTTCTGTGACTCTGGGCATTGATTCTGCTGGAAGTGCCCACACAAGGAAAGGCACATAGAATTCTGACACCTGCAAGTGATAAATGGGTTTGGCTGGGCAGCCCTGGGGTCAGAAGCTGGAGCTGGATGAGTGAGGGATTACTGCTGATGGGCCAGAGGAGTGTTTTCTCAGCAGCTTGGCATCCCCACGTCTGTGAAATCCTCAGTTGACCACGTAGACCATGTTATATTTATCTGTGTGAGTAAAAGAGTTGTTTTAACCTGCCATTTCGATTGGAAGTCAATCAGAGACAGGCTTACCCAGATTTATAATCCTTCTGGTTTCAGTAGCTGATGGGAGTCTGAGAAACCTGTAAGAACCTGTCCTTAAACACATCCTAGGGAGTAACAGGTTACATTTTGGATTGTTTTATGAAGACAAGGCTGGCACCTGAGCAGTGAACTGGCATCCACCTCTTCTTTATTAACCACAGCTAGGAGCATCCCACTGGTCCTTGGAACATAGGTTGTGCTAGAGCAGGCCCTGGTGTTCATCAGCAGTGCCAGAAGCGTCCCAGAAGAGATGCACTGGCATCTCCAGTGTCCTGAAGCAAGTTACAGGTGACCTGTCACTGCTGGGATAAATGGAAGTGACATCTCCATTAGATGGCAGGACAGTGACCCAGACAATTTACTTCTTTCAGTGACAGGTCATACCTCATTTTCCAGGGTGCTGGGAGGGGGAATTGGTTGAGGCTTGAGCTGGTTAGGATGGGTGCAGTGGAAATCCTCTCCTTGGTCTGCCTGGTACAACATTCAGCCCTTGATGCTTGTCAGGCCTTTAGAGGTGCTTCAGTGTTATTATGTGACTAATTATTGTAGTTGGGCTTAACTTCTAGAGGTGCTTCATACCTGCCTTTTTACCTTGCATGTGTCCTGTGGTTTGCCTGGTGGAGCTGTGCAGTGGGAAATGAAACCTCGTTTGAGTTATGCTGACTGTATTCCAGGCATTAGTGAGATTCAGGGAGTGAAGATGGGTGCCAGTCCGCTCTTGGATGTACCTGAAGGTGCCACCCCTGCACTTGGAACCTTTGGGACTTGCATGATGGGATGTGTGCTGGTGAAGTAGGAATGGAACTGCCCAGACAGATGGAGAAGGAGGTGGTTGGATTAAGAAGCACAATCAGCTCATGTCCTATCCCTGGGCTGCTCTTTAGGGCAGCATTTCCAGGGGAGGGTGGGATCTAAGCAGAAAAGGTAACACCACGCCTTTCTCGTTTTGCAAGGTTGAAATCAGCCTTCAAAGCAGCTTCCAGCCAGGGATGAAATTAGAAGTGGCCAACAAGAGCAATCCAGACACGTATTGGGTGGCTACGATCATCACCACCTGTGGGCAGCTCCTGCTGCTCCGGTACTGTGGCTACGGAGACGACCGCAGGGCAGACTTCTGGTGTGACGTGATGACAGCAGACCTGCACCCCGTGGGCTGGTGCACGCAGAACAACAAGGTCCTGATGCCTCCAGATGGTGAGTTCTGCCTGGCTTGTTAGGGTCGTGCTCTAGTGTTGCGCTGTGGGTTCATCTCCGGATTTCTGGTTGGTCTGGGATGGGCACTCCGGGTCCTCAGCTGGTGTGGGGTGATGTGGGCAGGGTCATGTCCCCACAGGATTCAGTTCGCCAATCAGCCTCCAGCAAAGGCATTTTTGCCCTAGTTGGTAACAACAGAAGGCACTTCCATAGGGAGCTGTCTTCATACTGCTGAACTGTAATGCTGTGATTTTCACTTCGGGGAGAAAACTGTCCTGTTCTTGTAGAAAGGAGGGGTGAAATTCAAGAGTGAGAACAAACTAAAATAAGCAAGATCAGTTTGGGTGTAACCAAAATCAGAAGCTGACTTTGCACTCAGAGTGTTTTGCCCTGAAAGTTTAAAAATTTCCACCACCAGACTCTGGCAGCTTTTAATTCCGATGGTAGACCCACACGATTAAAGATAGCAGAATTTGGTCATTGTTGGTTAGGGCATGTCCTGATTGGCAGCTCTTAGGTGCACAAAAGCTGAATGGAAGTGTTGTAGGTTCCTGAGTGGCCCATGTGGAGCAGTTTGTTAATAATACAGTTTGATGCCCAGTGTATAAGAATATAAATATAAATATTTATATAGGCTATGTGTATCAACAGAGCAGCTGTGGTGTATCCTTGCTACTACATAGCTCCAAGCAGAGGCATACTGTCAGTGTTGCTCCTAAGTATTCCTGCCATATATCCCATTGATTCTGGATCAAGGGAAGAAGAGATGAGTATTCAGCCTCCAGTTTGTGCATCCATTTAAGAAAAGTCTCATTTAAGGGTTCTGCTGCTGAAGTTACTCTTTCCTTTTCTGCTACGTGTGGCCATTGAAAACAGTGCATGTGCCAGTTGTGTGCCACGTGGGATTTCTTCTGGAGTAAGTGTTCCCTGACCTCCCCCTGAAGTGAGCTGTGGACACAGTCTTTGAACCAAAGCTGACGTTCCTGCCTTGCATATGCCCAACTCTGAGCTGAACTTATCTTTTTGTTCTGGTCTGTGTATTTTGAATAAACACAGGATTGATGCTTAAAAAAAAAAAAAAAATAGAAGTATTGAAGATAAATATGGCTGAGAAATCTCTTGGCTTAGCACCAGTAAATCAAACTGATGTGAGAGGGGTGAGGTATTTTATTTTATTGGCCTCTTAAACTACATTTTATTACGTGGATTACAATCAGTGTTGCCAGAAAGGTGTACAGTGCTGCAGACTAAATCTCAAAATGTGAGGGTCAGGGGGGTAAGAGAACTTATTGGATGTCATAATAGAAAATAACAATTCCCTTATAACCAGAGGCAACTGCTTTTCATGGATCTGTTGGAATTTGCCCTTTGGGTCGTGGCCGCTCTGTGTGAATTGCCTTGCTTGAGTGACTGCAAACGTGCAGTGTGTCCTGCATCCCTTCTCCTTTGGTGGGTGATGTAACTCTACACCAAGGTCTTAAATTTGGGCAACTGCCCAGTTGGGTTTTTTTTGTTTTTGTTTTTGTTTATTTTTTCCCACCCACTCCCATTCTCAGTGAATAAACTTTGTTGAATATGTCATAGTATAATTCTCAGAAAGAATAAATTAAATATGTGGTTTGTTATTTCGAAAGAGATTTAAGCATTTAAGAGCTTGGCTCATATTTTGGAATGAGGCGTCTAAAATGCCCCAGAGGATCTGAACCTTCAGGACTTAGAGAATCATAGGATCTATGCATTGGTAAAAGGGAAACTGATGTTCTCTATGAACTCTGTGGAGATTTTTTTAAACCTCTAGAGCACTGGACTTTATTTTGTTGTCCAACCTTTGGGAGAAACAAAAACCAGCTTCAAACTGCATGGACCCATTTCTGAAGGGATCAGTTCTGCACATCTTGATTACAAGAAGTATATCTGTTGGCTAGAGCATGCAAACAGCATGGCCAGGGCTGGTTATCTGTCATTAGGCTGTGATTTTAATCAGGAGCTGAAGGCTGTGGTTAAAAAGCAGAGTTGCCAAAATGGACTTGTTAACAGCCAGAATGACAGCACTGGGACAATGCTCTGTTCCTGCTTATGAGTCAGGTTGGACTGATCGGTGCTCATCTCATAAATGTGATGCCAGACAAGAATGGCAGAGTGATGGGACAAAGAATTTCATTAGATGGGAGAGAGATGCAACAAAATGGGCTGGTTCAGTTCAGCAGATCAATAGAACTTGATTTAAAGTCCAGCACACACAGAGCTTTTAAGAGGCGGCTGCCAAATAATTGTTGTTTATGATCCAAATCAGAGGAAGCTGATTAATTTACAGACTGCTGCACCATTATTTATGGGGTGACGTTAGTGTTGCATCATGGTGCCTGTGGCCTGTGAGTAAAATGTCAAGTCATGTTCTGTCCTCCTGTGACGTGATGGTGCAGTCACTCGATCAGGAATACCTGAGGTGGCAATAAAATGTCTTGGTTTATGGCAGGATGGTGTGAGTGCATGTGTGCCTGTGAGCTTCATCCTGCAACCCCCTCCTCCACAGGAAATCAAAGGAGTAAAATTGTAGTTACTTCAAGCTTTGCCATTAATTATATTTTTCTCATTACAAATCGGTGTGTAATTTGAATTGCAAACTCAACTATCCTGGCAGAATAGATCTGTTTACCATTCAAAGCAAAATGAAAATTATTTAAATTAGTTAATATAGAACTCATTTGAATGAATTGGATGTTTATTCATGAACTAGCTGAGGCAAGTGTGAAGCTGTCCTTATGGTCTGTAGCTTTGGCACTGATCAGCTCTAATGTCACGTCCTGGGACAGAGATTTCTTCTTTATTGCATATTAACTGTGGTGTAAGCAGTGGGTAACTACTGCCTGATGTAGCTGAGTGTGAAATTTTCATCCTTCGTGACAAGGCCCTTCAGCAATTGTAATTCATATGAGGAAGGAAAACCTGCTTCAGAGTTCACTGGCACTGGCAGCGCTGTGTTGGTGTGGGAGGCTTTGTTTCCTGCACTGTAAGGGTGGGATGTAAGGTAGATTTTCCATCGTTTAGTTAAGATTTCCCCATTATATCAGCCTGCATGGAAACAGGGACAGCATTTATCCCCTCCTGTGTCTTAATCAAACTCTGTCTTCCTCCTCAGCGAAGTGCAGTTGTTCATCGACATCCTTGACCCCGTGGGATGTTTTACCCATTGAGCACTAAAAATTTGAGCCTAACTAAACTTTCCTGGCTAGTGAAAGGAAAAGAGGTGTTTCTCCTCTTTCAGCCTGTTCATTTCCATGTGCTGTTTTCCTCTGTTGATGACAGTTGAGTTCATGGACACATCCACCATCGGGTGCAGGAGCGGCGTGGAGAACCTGACAAGTGTGGTAGCTAAATTATGCATCGTGAAAGAGCAGGGACGTCCTGTGATTGACACTCGGGGGTTTTTTGTACAGATTGCAGATTTACAGCTGAGCCAACAGAGCCCAGTCTCTCCTGGCACTGTTTTAATGCATCCTGGGATGAGCTAAAGACACCGGACGACGGGATTGTTGTGTACACTTGTAATTGCAGCAGTGGCTCTGCTTTAATGTTATTGACAGATGGAAATTCAAACAGGGCATTTCTGTGTGCGGATCTGTGAGCTGGAGTGTGCTGGCCGTGCAGACTGGGAGGCTGGAGATGGAAAGAAACGCAGCAGGGAGAGAACCAGGTCTATATTTTGATTTTGCAGTGGACTGGTGCAAATGGGAAAACCTCTGAACGCTGGCTGTACCTGGGCTTGGTGACCAAGACGATCAATCACTCTGATTCTGTGTAGGAAAGCAGCTTTTACTTTCCTGTTGCATCAATATGAGGAGGATTAAAGTTCAGGAGTCTGGGGTGAAATAACCTCCTCTTTCGTGGTGCTGAGCTTTATAAAGTTTAATCATCAAATATACCATTAAGAGGGGTAGACTTAAAACATTTTGGCTGCCCAGGCTTCCTATGAAGGCAAACACCATCATTTGGTCTGTATTTGAGACAGGTTTTCACATGGCTCTCAGGTGAGATTAGCTCCTATCCCAGATCGAGGCCAAAGGGGGAAATTTCACTCTGATTCCTAGTGCTGGGTCAGATTCTGGGCAGGATATGGTTGAAAAGGGAGATAAAACTTGTATCATGGCAAATTGAGTTGCCTTCACGTGACAACTTACTGCTTTTTTTGTGTGTTTGGTTTTATATATTATCATCTGAATCTATCACAGAGCAAAATCCTGCTCTTTGGGGTCACTGGCGTAAAGGAGGAGAGAAATGGATCTGGTTGGCCTTGTCACAATTTACAGCATGATGACTCTGAATGGATTCTGAATGGCCAGAAGATGGTCTGCTGTGTTGCGGGTGTGGATTTGGTGTCACTCCAAAGCACACAGAAGGCTTTTCTGAGGGTCACAGCTCAGAGTGGTGGTGATGTGGCCCATACCCTTGGCTTTCAGCATCATTATTGGAGCTCCCTTGTGACTGCAAAGCTTGTCCATAGGCTCATGAAAGACGGACACAGAGATCAGAGATAATGTTTCCGACAACGGATGAGGGTCTTCAAAGCTTCTCTTTCAGAAAATACAGTAATGGATATTTTTTTTTTAAATGAAGCTTTTCCCTGGTAATCTCATCCCAGAGGAAGTAAAAATTAAACTCTGCCTGCAAGTCTGTAATTACAGCTCAGGTAGAGGGATCAGATGGGCAGGGTGGACTTCTCCCTTTGCTTTTTTACTGGTTATGGAGAGCAGATCTGGCCCCAGTTTAGCTCTTCCACCTGAAATACTACTTCCTAAGAGCTTGAGGCTGGAGAAAATAAGTAGGCATTCACTGAGCTTATGCTGTTTTACATCAGCTAAGAACTGGGCCCTCGAGCCAAGTAAAATGAAACTCGGAAATCTTCTTTGGCAGGTTGCAGTGTCAAAGACTGTGGATGTTTCTAAAGCAGTATCCAGGGCTGTTTTTTAAAATCTCTGCCCAATCTTTATCCTATTATTCCATCAAAACTGAGCTTAGACTAACCTAATGTAAATAGATGGCAGGATTTCTTTATTTTAAATGCTGCAAATGACTCCTAGTACAGTGTTTTATGTGTGCTTTTCAAGTCGACTTTAGCAGACTATTAATTATGCAGGGGTGACGTTAGCATAAATAACTAGTCAGCAAATAAATGTCAATTAAATATTCTATTAGCATAGTAGGCAGCTTTATGCATTGGCATAGAACATTTAGCAGATTATACTTAACGAGCATATAAAAAAAATAGCTTTTTTTTTTTTCCTTAGCTCTCCTGATGATGGCAAAGGGGAGGAGACGAAGTAAAAATGCTGGCTTTGGCTGAAATTCGCTGTAGTAGGAGTCAAGTCAGTTGACTCTCGTGTATCTTGGGAGTTTCCAGGAGCTGGAAGTCACTGGAGCATGTCATGGCTTGGCATTTCCCCCCAGCCCCTCGTAGCCCCTTGCAGGCTTGCTCCTGAGGAAAACATGCTTTCATTCCAGCACCCTCAGTAGTTTTTCCTTCCCTTCCTTGGCGTGACTCAGATCCCTCAGTCTGGGATGTGAAAATTCAAGAGTTAGCCCGTGGCTTGTGTGGCATCAGGATAATGTTGTCGTGATAGGGAAAATGGTCTTTTCACTGTTGTGTGAAACTGCAAATCTTTTGCGTGTACTGCTGGCTTCAGTTACTTTCAAAAGACTTAATATTGCCAAGTGAGGCCCTTTTGGGGTAAACTGAGCATAACAGGCCCCCACGTGTCTTTCGGGAATGTAATTAATTGTTGAGCTACTGTGTAAATGTGGCACAGCCTGGCCAGTGGGTCCGGCTTTGCAAGAAGTTTGAGTTGTAGGCTTCATCACATGCAGAGGGTTTTGATCATCTCCAGGTCTGCTGGGCTCGAGGTCAACATTTTCTGTTTTGATTTTCCTTTTAATACTATATTTCAGGTCTAGAGGCATAACTGCAGAGAACCTTGCAGGGATGAGATACTGGCAGGTTTATTAGGTGGAGTGGGGAGTAAATGATTTATCCTGATGTTTCAGTTGTGGAACTCAGACCAAAAAAGCACTTCCTGAGTGGGAAATGCGAGGTGTGCAGTGCTCTGGCTCTGGCTGGGACCGCTGTGAGTGATGGAGGAAATCGAGGGGAAAAAACAATGCTTGGTTCAACACAGGTCTTTTTGTTGAAAGGTTTTTGGGAGTGCATAGAGGTGGTCCTTAGGAACACACCTACCACAAGACTCCCAGCCTTGGCTCTGCAGTGGCCCTGTGGCTCAGGTACGTGGCCTTGGGGTACTCTCAGCTCTCTGCTAAGGGGAAAGTTCCCTGAGGCCAATTCTCATCAGCTGGGGTCACTCTTTGTGCTTCTCTTGAGTATCTGGTTGAACTGGCTTAGAAAAGTTCCTTTTTCCCCTTCACAAAACCGTAAATTCAAAGCCACTGCTTTGTACTCACCAATATTTTCCTTTGGGAAAAAGTCAGCGTTTTTCCCCTCGAAAACATTGGGATGGCTGTCTTGGGATTAAACACCCAAAATACTGTCTTGAGTTGCAGCAGACTCAGCACCCCAGAAGTGGGTGCTGGTCCCTCCTTGCCCTTTTGTCTCAGGAGGTTTTGGCCTCTCATTGTGCATTCATCTTGAGATTCTTCTCCTTGATGCCCCACGAGATGCGCTCGCCAGCCCTTGCTCAGGATCAGGCATCTGAAAAACTGAAACCATGCAAGATTGTCTAGTTTTCCAGTGAAAAAAAGAAAGCCCAGAGCTTGCACATGAAGTAGGCTCTGTTTATTAAAAGCAAGAAAAGAAACACACTTTAATCAAAACCTAATTTTCCAGTAAGAAGCTGTTTCAGCAGAAACATGCCCAGCAAGCCTAGTTTCCAGGGACAACGACATCTGCTTATGCTGTATTTATATTTATTTATGCTCACACACAAATGGAGGAAGGGGAAGAGGAGCAGGCCTGACCAGACAGCTCATGGTCCAGCAAGGCAGGGATGTGTGCAGTGACTGTGGGCACCAAAACTGCTCAGGACCCTGCAGTACACCTAAAGTGCCTGTTCAGCATCTGCATTTGGGTGCTTTTTTATCATAGAATCCAAGAATGGTTTGGGTTGGAAGGGATCTTACTGATCATCTCATTCCACTCCCTGCCATGGGCGGGGACATCTTCCACAGAGCAGAGTATTACTAAGGACAATTTGGAAAAATCAGATTTGGCCTACACCTAGATTAGATATCAGTACAAGTCCTTGGAGGTTTGGCAGTTTCACTGATGCAGTTGTCCCCGTAATGCAAATCCTGGATTTTTACAGATTTATGTGCGGAAAATACTTCTCATCTATAACTATAGCCTGTCCTCGTTCCTGTGCTGGACTGAGCCGTGTAGTCAGCA
>QWTY01063319.1:0-13172 GCA_008033365.1 Pseudorectes ferrugineus
AATTCCCAGGAAAAAATCTAACATGCTGAAAAAAACCACTATGCTGGGAAAATCCACAAGCATTTCTAATTTCCCCTGATCTAAAAGGAGCTCAGCTTAAATGTGTGAAGGCATGGACATCTTGGCTATTATACTGGTAGTCACTGTGACACCTAAGTATGATACAAATGTTGAATTGAGACCAATTTCATTTTGTTTCAATAAAAGAGATTATTCCATTTCTACGCCTTTATATTTCTGGTATTGTCCCATAACACACCTATTATCATAATATGCAGACAGTATATAGTCAGTGCACTATACAGGCAATGGGAGTCTTCAGTAAAATCTGATTAAATTTTTTTTTTTTCTGGTGCTTAATAGTACACAGAACAAAAATAGTACCCATATAAGAGAAGACTGTGAAAACTGTATTAATTTTTACTTCCTGGAAGAACGCATCTAAAAGTCTTGGTATAGCTTGCTAGGAAGTCTCGTGTCCCACATAACAGGTCTTTAATCTGCCTGTCCAAAATGTAATTGCAGTGGATAGAGTACACTGAAATAATAAATTTCATCCCGAGACTTTAGGGAGTCTTGGTGTGAGCTGACTTACCAAAGGAAAAAATAGTACTTCATATCTCTTGACTGATTCTCTAAAAATGTTGGCAAGTTTTGGTTATCCTGGGTGAAATTTTGAACAGTTGAATAATTTGACCATTAAAACCATACAGCAGAAATTACTGATCAGTTCTGTTTACGTGGTTTTTGACAATCCAGCCTTTGGTTTCCTCCCCTGCTAGACTGAGATGGCTAATTAGGGGGAAATCACACTCTTTGTGCTGAAGATTTCTTGATTTTGTTGGAATAATCATCTATATATTGGAATGATCATCCCTATTTCGCACCATATATAGAGATGTGAAGGGACCATGAAAAGTCTTTGTGAAGTAGTTAGTGGTTTTAGGTTTTACAGCTTGTTATTTTTGTCTTTCTGCAATCTATGCCACTTTATATTTACATGATACTGTATTCTGTCTTAACAGTATAAATATAGTGGCACTTGAATATTTTTTATTAGTTTAGACAGCAAATGATGTGTTTTTTAAAAAAAACCCACCAAAATAATTTGGTGACATTATAACTTTCACCCATATTAAATACAAGGGAGGTTTTATCACTAAATATACCCTAACTGTGTGTCATTTCCACTCGTTTTGAAGAGCATGCTTTACAAGTCTCATTTTGCTCAGTAGAATAGATACCTTGAAAAATGAAGGCTTAAAATATGCAGTATGTTTCAGACCTGTCTAGGGAAAAATTTTAATGACTGTCAGCCACAATTTTTGCATTGACCATAAATTTTTCACCACTTTACAGTGGAACACCTGAACTACCTCAAGAGCTATCAAAAGCAATTGGGGAAGAACAGCTTGTGGTCTGCATTCGTACTGTGCATACAAAACTGAGCAGTGCGCAGCACTTTGATGGGTTTTGGTCTGTCTGTGACAGCTCCTTTAGGATTAGAAAGCTGATGATATGATGTAAATTCAAAGATTATCTGAGGTACACCTTAGGAGTATGACAATGTAGATAATTTTGTGTATTACTTATTTGTTTTCAGAAAGTTGCCAGAGAGCATCTCAAACTGTTATCTGTGTAACAGCATGATTAAATGATATGTGGACTGTAAATACCTCCATAATAACAAGTACAATTAGTAGAAAATAGAAATACTCAAAAAAGGTCTTTACTTTGTTGTTTCTTTAGGTTAGAAATTACACGCTCCACTTGTACTTCTGCAGAAACAAATTAATTTAAAATAAGAGTGTCTGTGTGAGGTCTTTCATTTGCAGAACTGAAGGGGTGAACCTGAAACACTCACTAACAGACTTGTTTGCTATTAATTTTGTTAACTTCCTCTTTCCATGGCTTTGCAGTTGTGTACAATGATAATTGGATGTCTTCTATATAAATATCTTCTATAGAAACAGAGAAATCAAGCCACACATGATCAAGAAAAGCATGTAGGATTATAACATTGTTACTCCCAAATGGAAGAAACAAAAAAGCTGTGGTGCCTTTATCTTATTCTTTCAAAGAAAACTACAGAACTGCATAAGCTGTTCTCTAATGGCCATCAGTTTTATTTATATTCTTAATTGCCATTCACAGTTCAACACATAATGTTTGTTTAAAAATTCATTTCATCTTCTTCTGGCATGATATTGAGTGATACCTTTACTTTGGACTCAATCTTAAACATAAATATATCTATACTTTGTCTATAGTTTTATTTATCATCAACATCTCTAAGTATCAATACTCTTTTTCTGCTAGAACTCAGTATTTTACATCTTCCTGCTTCCATCTTGTATTAAAAATATTGTCAGTACATAGGTAAATCTTTTAAAAACACATTCATACTGTCAGAGTGGATCTAGATTGAACAGGGTAGTGTTTATCTTGCTTACTATTTGCAGAATAAAATACATATTCATAGGAGTAAAGCATTTATCAGTGGATATATCTGAGGAAAAACTGACTTAAAGATCTGTTCTATCTGGTGCTGGACCTGTATTATTTTTATTATGAAAACGGAATATTGTAGAAGCAGACTAATCTACTGAGTTTTGGAAACACCCCGTTTAATCCTGACTTTTCTGTAATAAAATAATTTAGTGTTAATATCAACATTGTGTAAACCTTCTGTTATTGCTGAGCCAGTTGCAGAATCAGATGGTATTAAGAGACACATCTGTATCTCATAGGAATTTCTGTCACATCATAGCTATATTTATATATAAGGTAGAAAATATTAATGCTGACAGGAACATATAAATAAAACAATAAGCCAAATTGGACTTTTAGTAGATCAGACATGTCACCATTCCTCAAAAATATGTTCACATAATTCTATAAGAAAAAGGCTGTAGGGGTAAAAACATTTCAATCTTTTTTTTAAAAAACAAAATCTAAGAACTTTAAAGAGATATAACTGTGTGTTTATCTTACTCATCAGAGAAAGCAGTAAGTAAAATGAACAGAAAAAATAAGTAATGGAATTTGTTCACAGTTTGATAAAACAGAAAAAATCTCCAAGATGAAGTAACTACAACAAAAAAACCACATTCTTCTGAGGCCTTCAGAAACTTTCAAGTCTCATAAAACTGGAAAATGTTTCACATTGTGAGAAGGGGGAAAACACAACAAAATTGAATTGACAGATTTTTGGAGAGAAGAGGGGGAGATGGATACAAAAATCAAGGCAAGAAAAGAAGCTTATTTTAAATCAAATTTCCCTGTTGACTCTTAAGTTATCTTTTCAAAACTGAGAGGCATACAAAACACAGACATTTTGTATGTTTTACAGGCGAAAATCTGTCAATGTGTACAACTAATTCAAAGACTTACTCTTCAATGATAAAAAAAAGATTCTTCCTCAAGAGGGGAATTTTATTTGAATATCCAGAAAAATGTCTTCCTGATGTAGTATTCAAAATTTAAGCTAATAGCAAGAGCAAGTTATTCACTCACTTATTCTATTGATATAATCTCAGCTGCAAGCAATGAGTCAATGGTTGCTTCCAAATCATTATGTTTGATGATGAGGAAGAAACCCATGCTCTGTGATTTGGTTTAGTCTTATGCTGATCCATATTTTATACTTGGCTTCCATGACAGTCTGTGACAAAAAGTTCCCCAGTTCAGCTTCAGACTGAAAAGTACACATTTCAGCATGGTTCAAATTGGTGGAGCCCCTCAAAGGTTTAGCTTTGAGCCGCTGTCAGATAAGCTTTAATGGAAGCGCATAGCATGGATTAGCATTTGTAACATAGAGAAAAAAATGAAGGAATCCCAAAGTGCCAAGTGTGACTCCATGTTATAAGGTTGTGTTTCATGCTGGTTCCAGCCCTACTTTATTTAGATTACCACCGAGTAACAGGGTGTGCTCTAAAAGCATGCTAGTGGATAAAGCTACTTGTGAGCATTCATGGGTAGGATATAGGGATCAGACATGCCAGACATAAAATGAAGGATTCTAATCCTTAGGTACTTAGTATAGATACTTAGTATTTACTTGTCTCTTAGGACTGTAAATGGCAAAGTAAAAAACTCTGTTCTTAAGTGCCACACTTTGAACACTCTATCTTCAATTTTTGGTGTTTGCCTGTATTTGCAAACTCAATGGAATCCATACTCTGAGTATATTTTTACAAAAAAATAAAATCAACCAGCTAACCAACAAAACAAAACAAAAAAACCCCCTCAAAACTAAACACAACAAAGAAACAAATGAAAATTAAGAACATGAAAATGAGGGTTCAGAAAGGAAACAAATTCCAGAGGTAGGTATTCTCACTTTTGCGTGCAGATGTTTAGTATATGCAAAGGCTGAAGACGGGATTCAGAAAATTCTACACATTTGAAAGTATGACAGTAACTGGAGGAACAAAAACTCTTAAGGAACTGCAACTAAAACAGTGTGTTTGCTTTTGTGTCCTATTTCCAGGAGATTTAAGATTTGATCCTTACAGGGATTCAGAGATTAGATCTGCTGGAATCATATATGTTTACCATATCAGTTAATACCTAGTATACCTCTAAGTTTATGCCTGTATAAGTCTTTGAATATTACAAAGGAGACCTTCTGAAATTAGAATCTAATTTAATTACTAAATATTGAAAGTTGAAGATGTCACTTTGTGAATGTTTGTCTACGTGGATGTGTGTGCGGCAAGGAGGATGAAATTCCAAACATTAAAGCTGTGAATGAAGTCACAAACTGGTAATATAAAACTTTTAAAATAATGATATTTAAACAACAATTTATTGGCAGTGTTATATAAAAGTATTGAATGTAATAGCTTAGATTATGCAGACCAACTGCCATTTAGGACATGCACACCCTTAAAATCTGTCAAAGAAAGTAGAACGTGCTTTTGGAATTAGTGCTCAGAGCTGACAGGACATAGTGAAACCCTTAATCATTTCATTACATAACCCAGCAGGATTATCACATGTGCAGACCATTACATTCCCTTGAATCTGGGGTCATGGCAAGGTTTAAACCAAAATGTGATTACCGAAATGTACAAGATGTACTGTAAATCCCAGTTTAAGCAGTCCCCTTGGTACAATATTGCTAGTGAAAGCTGTTGAATAGCTAGCTTGAATTACTTCATCTGATAATCAGAACTGAAACTATGAATTACTGTGTGCTTTCTTGGTGGCTGTACGATTTTGTCAATACAAAGCTCTCACAAGAGCTATTGTATAGTTATCAGAGGATACGAGTACTTTTTCATCAGTTCAAACTATATTTTTTAATTCTTAGTAGTTGAAAGAGATACTGCATTCTAAAGATAACAGAAAAATGTGTGTGAGAGAAGTAGCCTTTCAAACAGAGTACCACTTTACTCCTTTATCCTTAAAATAAAGATTGAGTCAAAAATCAATATATTAAGACTGTGGGGATATCTAATGAAGAATTTCTGGCAAACCCTACTTCAGCAAAGGCCTGAGATGTCCAGAGGTGAAGTGAGATAATAAAAATGTGTGGAAGAGATGGCAGTGGGACTGCCAGAGCAGACCTTGGACATTTTGTTTTGCTGCCATTGTGTATATGGGGGTTCTAAAGGGCATCTTGTGCTAAAACTACTTGAAATGTCCAAAATTCAGATTCATGCACTAGAGAGACTAATGCAGTGAGCATCCAAAATCTAGCACAGCATCTTTTCCACTGTGCATTCATATGCTTTTTGTCCTCTGTAAAGCTTTCCTGTCTCATAAGTAACCAGAAAAATTAGGTATTTGTGAAGATTTGGTAGGCAGCCCTGAAAGAGTTTAGCAAGTACTCATGTTACAAATTCATGAACTGTATGAATTCCCTCCAGCCTTTTGGAGAACTGGGTGAGAAAACTGTTGTACACTTTCCTTAACAGGTAGAGCTTTTCAGAGAGACTTGGACTTGGCGTGAAGTACCCATATGAATCGAGCATTCAGTTAGAGAGAGGGATGGGACAAAAGAGTCAGATAATGTAAACTGTCGAAGCCAAAAAGAGGCATGGTGTCTCTGGACCACTGCAATTGTTGAATAGTTTTAAATCACTACACTTCAAAGAAGAAATGTTAAAGCCAGAACATTCCTGTGTTTGGCTGATCCCTGGATTTATCTAGTTTCAGTAACTGAATGCTCCCCTGGAAGTATGGAGTATTGGGAGAAAGAAGGAAGGGATGCCTCCTGCTCCTGAGTTCTGCTCTGTCTGGCCATGCTCCAGTTTCTCATCAGAGCAAACTGAAACCCATAGCACCAACGTGACAGATTATCTGTTGTAAATAATGTCAGAAAATGGTAAAACTGAAGAGTCAAGTCCTCAGATATGACAGAATTGAAGTGTAATATGAACATCCTCTCAGGCTGAGCATCAGGTACCCTGCTTCAAGCTCCTTCTTGAGCTGGCGTATATCTCTCTTGATTATGATATCTGAATGCCCCAGTATATATTTACCCAGCCCAGATTTGTGGTTACACCAGCAAAAGCTATTTTGTACATGAGTCAAGCTGACTAGTGAGAATTTGTTTCTGGGCTTTATCTTTAAAGTTTTTCTTTTTCTCAGATTTAGCCCATCACTCATAATTATGCACTTCTGACTGCCTAAAATAATCTCCTCTCTCCTTGATTCTGTCCCTTCAATTACTTAATCATGTTTTGCACAGCTGTGATTTAATTAAGTTATATATTTTTTTATTTTAACTCTCCCGATATTTCTTCTTATTCTTTACTTTCATCCCATGGATAGGATAGTGAATTTCCTCAGAAAAGAGATAAAACCAGAAGCTTAAACAGTGCCTTAAATACTTTAATATTGTGTTTTAAGTGAAGATCCTAGCTCAGACTCGTTTGGTTTCTGAACTCTTTCAATTGAGCCTATGCCTAGGAAAGTTTGCCTTTGCTCTACTTCTTCAGCTGGGGTAAAGTAAAAGTTCCTTGACTTGGAGAAGAACAGTGTCTGGTTCTGTGTGGCCCTTGCCCAGCAATTAAATCAGACATGCCCATGAATTAAGCCAGTCTTCTTTGCCAGAATGACTTGTGGTCTCAGCCTACCACAC
The DNA here is from genome assembly GCA_008033365.1 of Pseudorectes ferrugineus. Taxonomy (NCBI): domain Eukaryota; kingdom Metazoa; phylum Chordata; class Aves; order Passeriformes; genus Pseudorectes; species Pseudorectes ferrugineus. The sequence goes on from QWTY01063319.1 coordinate 7,094, forward strand.
AATATGAAGTTTGCAGAGAACCATGCTGTGGACTGCCTTCTGCGTGCAAGGCCCAATGTCATGTAGGATTTTTCAGCACGGTCTGGACCCTCCAAACTAATATAGACAGACATTTTGTCTGTATGTGGCTCATCAGCTACCTCATAAATTTATACCAGTTTATAATCTGAATTTGTGAACACTACCTTCCAGCTTCTGCACAGCTGGAAAGAAAATAACTCTTTATTTCAAAAGTATCTACATATTCTTAAAGGAAGGTGTGAAATAAAACTGAATTAAATATAAATACTTGTTATTCATTGAACTGCTTCAAATGGAGACTGGAGGTTAGAGACCATCTGCAGATTGGATGTACATATTTGATGGGATAAGCTTCTGAAAACTTAAGCGGTTACTAATCACTCTGACTTTTCCTTCCCTCATTTCATCTGCTGGCTCTATAGAAACTTCCTGATTTAGTACCCCTACATTTAAAGACCCACCGAAGCCTACCGTCCAGCAGCTAAAACCATCAGAGCAGATACCCAGACATCATTTTTGTCTCCACTACAATCCTGATAATTTACTTTTTTCTGGCATGGCCGCAGCCCCAAGGCTGTAAATGCATGAGAAAGGACAGGAGGCATGAGGAACTAGCCATTGCAGCTCAGCTGGAGGAAATTATTTGGATTGCATTTGGAAGAATCTAACATACAGCTGTCACAAACCATCATCTTAGGCCAAGTAACCACACTAGAAATACAGAACCATTGAGGAAAGAGTGCAGCTTGTTTCTATAATTTCATCTTCCTTTTCGTTAAAGAAGATGTTTTTTATTTTTTTCTGTGTATTTGTAGTAGCAGTGTATAAAAATGATGCTTAAAATTCACTGTGTTCTTAGTGTAAAAAAATATGAAAATAAGTAAAGGAATATATAGACTCTCCTATATTTATCAATTTACTTGCTATATATTTCATCATCCAAGAAGAAGGAAAAAAAGAAAGGATTTAAGTATGTCCTACTAGAGACTTTTTTTTTCAAAAGAAGTTGTATCTTCAAAACTTTATGTTTGGAGTGAATATCCTGTCATTTTCTACCTGGGGGCAGTAAAATACTCTCCAGAAATTAATTTTAAAGACTGATTTGCCTAAGAAATTTGGCTCCTGATGAGTGTTTATAGTGTCAGTGTCTAACCTAAGACACTGATTTTATGTCTACAGCAGCAGTATAATATCCTGTAAATTTACTGGATTTTAATTCAGATTCCTTTTTTACCCCATTGTAATGGATGAGTAATTTCTGACTCTGCATTACTCATATTAATATGAACTTGAGTTTGCTAGTGAGTAAACCAAAATGGATCTACAATAGCAGGGAAAAGGGGGCACTTCATTATCTTTATATGGCTTGCCTCTCAGGAAGTATGAGTGTATAATTTTGACTAAGAGCTTTATTGAAATAATGAGAGAGATACACATATTAAGTTACTGGGATAGACATCAAGGTGGGCAGGGCCTCAGCATAACAGAAATGCAAGAGAAATAGAGCTAAAGTCATGTTTTTTCTTCTCGTTCTGCAGTTTGCCTTGATGTAGGAGATGATCTGCAATTTGGATCCAAGAGCAGAAGTGTTTACATTAACTAAGAACTAAGAAGCTTCTGTTGGCTTTATTGCTACCAATTAAAAAGCTAAGTATCCTTTCGAATGACAATGAGAGTTCATTTATAGAATAAGAATGTCAGTATATGTGAAATTCAGTAGTAATTTTGTATAAGTGATTTAGCAACTGCACTTATCTCTTGCATTCCTGCTAAATTTCAATGTGTTTTTTGAACTATCAATATTTAATTAACCAGCAATCAAGACAGCTTTTAAAATGCAAATTAAATACTTATTTGAGATCTACTCTGGAGTTGGAAAATGGATGGTAGGATTTTAAAAGTATCTGCATCTCCCACCTAATTTTTGAGGCTTTGGATGTACAGTACATAAAAGTACCATTTCAGCTATCAGTGTTATCTGCTGAAATACAGACCTGTTGATACTATTTTAGCCTTTGCATTTTTTGGAAGGTTATTCTCCTGCCTTTCAGAGTGCCTGTTCCTAAGGGTTCAAACTTCCAAAAGTATCTTTAGCATCCATGCAGTTATTTATTCAAACTTTCTGTAGTATAGATATATTTCCTAAACAAAACCAAAAATATTTCGAGCAAAACCACCCACATGAATTTAAGCATGAAAACTTTATTTCCAGGGAAAAACTGCAAAGCCTTTCTGCTTCTGTATTGACCTTTATTTTTAAGATGTTTAACCATGAAGACTGCTGTACTTGACATTATTCAATGCTCATCCAATTAGGCTGACAATTTGTTCACTTGAACTTAGAGCTGTACTGTCTCCAAAACTTTGTGTTAACCACACTGTAGTATCTACTTTCATTTGGATTGGGAATCTAAAGTCATAGAATTTTTAAGACCCAGTACTAATAAATGTGTCATTCATATTTAGAGTTACAGTGACACTAAAATTACTTTGCCTAAATACTATAAATGGCACTGTATGTTCATTCAGCAGTTTCTAAGTCGTTGAATCTCAGGGTTTGCCAAAAGATTCAAAACTGGATCATCATCAGTAGAATTTTCTTTTACTTTAATATTATGAGGTCAAAAGCTTGGATATAGTCTTGTGGTTTAAAATGATGGCTTTTTATTTGAATGATAGGTGTGGGATATTTGAAATAACTTAGCAATGTCATTTTATTAACGAATTTGAAGTACTCTTGCTTGTATCTGTTACCAGATACAAAAATATGTTCAATTTTTAGCTAGGAATTAAACTCCAGAGGCAAAGAATCTCTTTTTCTGCTTCTCTGATTGAGCACAGTTACCAAAACACTGAAAAGAATGCTATCAGTGTATTTGTACTCACAGAAAAAAACATAAGAGACAACAATTCACAAACAGGTATATATCTGACATTTCAAGAGATGAAGTAAGTTAGAAGATCAAAGGAAGAGGTTAAAGAAGAGCACTCAGAAGAAGTGAATCCCACTGAGATTGGAGCTAATAGAGAGAGTAAGACCAAGGGATCCCAGAGTAGCAGCTGCTGCCAAAAAGTCACTACTATAACAGAAAGAAAATCTGTATCTGTAAAGTGAAACAGTTGTGTTTTGATTGCTTGTCTTTTTTCTTCTACCAATAAACCACAGACATTTCTAATAGAAAGGGTAATAAAGGGTAAAGGGTAAAATAGTTCTCAAAATTCCACCAGTTTTGTCTTTGTACAGTTAAAATTATTATGTTTGACCATTGATTCAATTTTATAAAAAATAAAAATTGTTAGATAAAATAGGTTATTTGAGAAACTTATTTTCTCTGGATATATTTTTATTGAGTATAGTAATTTATAGCTCAATTAGTTACTTCAAGAGGTACCAAAAATGTTACTCCTCTTCAAATAAAAAAAAAAAAAAAATTGCAAGATGCTCTCTATCTTGGAACTATTAATGAATGAATATAATAGGAATTAGTAGATACGGCAACATCTAGTGTAGGGTGTTTTGCTCAGGAGAAATAATCTAATACAGCTGTCATATATAGGATTTACATTATTTGATAACCAGAACGATCCAAACAAATATCTTAATTTTCTAGATGCGACTTAATTGGGAAATTTTTAAAAACTGACAAGAAATAGCTGATCATCTGTGATTCTCCTAGGATCAGACCACGACAATTATTTGCAATATGAAAACAGCAGAAGTAGCCTGTGTTTTACACATGTCCATTTGCAGGCGACATATATTTTCTGGAGTAGTTTTTGTTCTTTATTTATTTGCCTTGTTTATTTCACCTTATCCCCTCTCTAATTGTTTCAACATCAGGAGACCTAGTCATTCTGGGCATCCCTCTTTCTTCAAGTCATCTGGTTCAAATTTGTGACTTGCCAGCATTTTATCTCCATGATTACAGCCCTCCAGTTGCACACAGCTAAAATACACTATTATTTGCATGGCAACTTCTGGTACAAAGAGAACTAAAACCAAACAGACAAAAGACCACCCATCAGTCTGCCATAGTCTGCTGTCTGTGCTGCACTGTTTAGGAGCTGTACCACCAAGTTCCCCACAGAGACATGTTCAAGTCTCCAGGGCAGAAGGAATACGTTTAGTCCTCAGGTGGAAGCAGTTTTTATCTTTTCAGCTTCTGGGGGATTTTCATGGAATTTCCTTAAATCCTCTATGACTTCACATTTCTCCACTGGCTCTCATTCCAGCATAAGTTTCTGACAGTGGTAAACTGCAACATGTTGACCATGTTCTTTCCTCTGTCTGTTACCCACTGAAAACCAACCAGCTGCTACCTTAAGTAAACCTTTAAATATTTTCAAGACCTAGCCCTATAATTTTTCACAATGACAGAAAGTAAAATTACTCTCTCATCCATTGATCAGCTTTGCCTATTGAGTGGTATTTAGGCTTGAAACCCTTCTCAGGTCCTATGTTCTCACATAGATAAATCATTCTGATTCTGTTGGCCCTATCTGGAACTGCGCCTTTACTTTCCCTTGCCCAGACATGAAACTTGACAAAGTTCACAGCTTCTTTTTTCTTGATCCTTTACTCTGGGGAAGACAAATGCAAGCATTCTGGGCTCTGCTGTGCTGCATAAAGGATAAGATGCTTTTAATCCCCCTCAGACATTTTAGAGACAAGCTTCATGCTGTACATAATCTTTTTCTTCATATCAGTCTACTTTTCCCCAGGTGTTAGTTTTTCAGAGTCATCTCTATTCTTTTTTGCAAATAACTCATCATTCCTGGGAGGTACTCCCTGAAAACATCTGTAATGATTCTTCATTATCTTTTGTTAGGTCCAGGTCTGCTGCAGTGCTTATGAAAGGCACAGTGTTGAGTCTACTATCTGTTATACTGAAATATATGATTTTCTTGCTGCTAGTGCTTTCAGATCAGACTATATCTACCCGTTGTCCCTTATTTCACACTTGAATTATCATCTCAGTAGGAAAAGACCCATGATTATTTCTTTTTTTCACCAGAGTGTGACTCTGTTCCCTACATATTACGTTAACATAACTACTATGAATAAGAATTAACACTCTAATGCCTTCAAAATGCCTTAAGATGAATGAGATTGCTTCCACTGGTTAAAGAAATATTTATTTTCTTGCACAGTTCTGTGTAAGAAACTTGTAAGACACAGTCATTTAGGGAATGAGAGGCATGTATAGTGTTCCATAGTAGCCTGTAGGCTCTTACATCAAAATAGAGCAGGCACTGGCAGGAAATGTGTGCCAAGCCACTCGGTTAATAGGTTGGCTTCTGCAGCCTGAACAGCCCATTTTGGAGCACAGAGCCACAGACAGTCAGGTAACTTCAGCTCTAGTATCATATGCAGTCTTTTCGAAAGCATCTGTCTGATAGCAGTGTAGCACCGAGTTGTGATACAACATAACTGGAGCCACAGTGAGAACCTTCTGGTCTCTTGGCATTGTGAGATCATATTAACTAATTCTATCATCTCACAGCAGCTGCCTGTTGAGGCACTCATTGGCAGTCTTTGTAACCATGCACATTCTTTTATCCTGCAACTGAGACTGACAGAAGTAGGTGTCCTATTTTTCTTGGGGTTTTTCAAAAGAATTTTTTCTTTTTAATTCTTAGGAACTGTCTGGTCCCCACATTCTTCATCTATTTATCCCCTGGGAAACAAATTTTATATTAAAAGAATTTTACATTTTTTTGAAATTTGGGAAAATCTAGTGTATTCACTGTCAAAGGTTTTTTTTCTGTTTGTGTTATTTCCTCTGGCTCTGAGCTCTGAGTTGAAGAACAGAGATTTTCTCTCTTCCTTTTCCAATCTTTTTCAGAAGTAGTGTTTTTAATTGAGGATATTTCTCATCTCTACTTTTTTGTCAAAACCTTCCTTATATTTTATTTATTTACAGTGTTTCTGTGTACAAAGCCTCTGAGTTGAATAAGAGTCTTTTTCCATCTTCCTTATGCTGCTTTTTAAAATCAATGAAATGTAACAGTGGCTTTTGTGTTTTGATTTTTTTCATAAATTTATCTTTTTTTAAAT
>QWTY01063323.1:0-16020 GCA_008033365.1 Pseudorectes ferrugineus
ACCATCTAAAACTTCTTCATCCTTCATTGCCTGTTTCTGAGTGACTAGGCTGCTCTACTGCCATGCGAATTCTCTCACAGGTTGAAGAAATAGTAAACACATCTTGCAACCACAGGTCAGCCTGGTGAGCTAAGTTAATCACAATAAAGATTGCTGTTGCATATGTTCAAAATAACATTTTGAGTCTTCAGAGACAGTGCAGCACCTAATATAAGTAGCAAGATTTAAATGTGACTGGACAAATAAGTATAGTATCTACCAATTTATTTTTAAAAACAAGTAGGAGACATTTCTGCCCCTCCATTCCAGCCTTTATTTGTTTCTTACTTTGCTGTCCAAAATACCTCCAGGTGATTTTCCCCTGATCACCAGTCAGGAATGGTCACAGATGCCTCTTTTTCCTTTTCTTTTATTAGCTCATGTCCTCATTTTTGCTCTTCACTGACATAGCTCCTGCCAGCTGCCTCGGGGAATTAATGATCCAGCAGGTACCTTTGCTTTAGCCTTGGTTCCTGAGTGCTGCTCTAGAGTTGTGAAGAGAAATTTACAATCCCACTATCCCTGCCTTTGCTCCACTGTGAAATAATTTGCGTAAGTGTTTTGGTTTTGGTACAATTCCATGCATTTGATCAATCCATCCCTCCCCCAGTGCATTCTCTGCTATTGTTGTAAAAGGAGTAACATCATCTAATGCTTATGCAGTCCTAGATTATTTCTTTCTTCTGGCACTTGAAGCAAACTACCCAGGCTGTGCAATCTGATGAAAACTTGCGTGGGTTGGTGATTTACATGTTTGTTTATGGTTCAAGAGGCAAAGTTCTACTCCTAGTTGTGCCTCTTGCCTTTGTTTTGCCCTGAGAAAGTCATCATTGCCACGGACTTGTGTTCTGGGAGCTGCAGAACTGGCGCCTGCCAGTGAGATCATTTGAGCTGTGTGGTTGGACAGTGATTAAGAAGAGCTTGACATTCATAATGGAGTCAAGCAAAGCCTAACAAATGGATTTTGCCATAATCACAAGACTCTACTGTCAGAGTGCAGACTAACAACTGGCAACGTGCAGCTGTGGAAGAAAGTGCTCAGTTCATGCTAGGAATATTCTCGCAGCCGTGAGATATTTTTGTTGGAAGCATTATTTCGGTTTCTACTGGAAACTTTACCTGCAGAGACAGCAAGGAAAGAGGGAATACGAAATCCCACTGACTCACTACGACCTCTGCTGGCCAGAGTCCTGCATTGGCAGGACGCAAACGTGCAACTCCAATGTCACCTTCTAAAGGCCTGTTAATGTGGTCATGTGTTATCTTTAATTAAGGATCATTTAATACCACACAAATTGGTAATAAATTTCATACCTTAGCTGAGAATTTCTGGTACTTGTTTTAGAATACAAGAAAATTGTTAGTAAAATAGAAAGCAAACTCTAATCTGAAAAAAAATCATTTCTACCTATAACAAAGAAAATTGCTTTGACATCTACGATTGGTAATGAAATGGCCCAAATGAATGAAAGCTTATGGATTTTCAATCCTCCTACTCGTTCCTGCACTTAAGACTAATTGGCGAAAGATGAATAAGCAAAACAGTAAAAGAAATAACTAGAAAGAGGTCAGTAGCTTCCAACTCATTATGAGTTTTATTAATTACTGAAAGATAAAATGTTATTTATGGGCTAGATTCATAGAAAGGGTATACAAAGATCACAGATGACCTAGTTGTGTATTTAAACTTCTTTTGGTTGAATTTTACTCCAAAATTTCAGTCTTAGTGTCTAACCCTGAGGGTGCCTAAAATCACTGAATATTTAAGCTCTTGTGAAGGAAGATAGTCATGCAGTGAAAAATTAGGGCTTTGGGACGCTTAGAAATGACCAACATTTAATTGAGCAAGCCATATCTTAGGAGCTGGGAAAACATATCAGTAAACATGTATTTAATCTCCAGTAAAGACCTTTTTTGGCTAACAAGCTGTTGAAAAAGCAGTTTGTGAGCATGTTTTGAATTCAGTGTTAAGTCTCTGATGTGTAATCTCACTGAGTTTTTGAGCATTAGGCACAAATTCCCTTTTAAATGAGAAAAACTCAGGACAACCTAACTGCAGGGCTCTGGACTCTTCTAAACTGGCACTTAAATTATTGACAGGATAAGAGAGAGATGTCTTCTAGGCTTTACATGTTTGAATGTGCAGTGCCTTGCAGAGTTATTACTTTGCATGTCAGAAGCAACAGTACAGTGCTAGGAATAGCTCGGCACCTGACTTAATTAGTCTGGATTTTTTTGTAAATTATGGGACTGAAATGAATATCCTCCTTCAGGTATGAGTCTACAACTGGGAAAAACCCTTTCAGGGTGAAAGCAGCCTCAACCATTAACAGAGTGGTCTCAGGTGTTGCCATTCTGCCTTGTGTGGTGAATGTGCCATAACAGTCGTGTTAGGGCTCTCCATGAGCATGGGATGTCGTGACTCTGATATACACCTGAGCTAGCTTCATACAGGTAACAAAACACAAAACACCAGCAGTTCAAGCTTTAGGACATGCAAGAAAACGGCAAACTAAGGCTCTGAGCAGAGTGTACACTGCCTGCTGGCATAAGATAAAGCATATGCTGCTCTCTCTTTACTATTATTGCTAGTCACAGTAGCTAGATATAATAGAGTATCTTCCCAACTTCATTCAACTCTCTGCCTACAGTTTTCCACCTAATTCTGCATCATTAAGTAATATTGGATGTGTAATTGAGTCTGCAACAGCTGGGTATTTTGACAGTAAAGGAAGAAATGCTTAAAATTTTCTGGATCCAGACCTAGCTCCACAACTGTGTTGTTCACGCACTGACTGCGTACCATCAAATATTCCAAGCCACATGTAAATCCAAACAATCAGGGTTTAGTAGTGAGATCCATTTCATCAATTTCAAGACAAAAAACCCAGTCACTTACTAGTGACTGGTTAGGATCACTAGTCTAAAAACTTCTTAGTTAAATTTCATTCTGTTTTATCCTCTTGCCAAAAAATTAATAAAAATATCAAGAACTCGGGATTTTAATAAATTACAATGAATGTATTTTATCAGTAAAAGAATTCAACAATTAGTATACAGAAATGAAAACATGAGCCTGCAGCTGACTGATGCTTGGGTAATTGGGTTCAAGTTTTCTAGTGGGGTTTTAAAGAATGTGAGCAATAATCTTTCCATTTAAATTAATCTTGGAACATAGAGACATTAATGCCATACTTATGTTATACAACAGTTTTGTTCTTGGTAGTAATTAGTAAGACTTTTCAGTTGCTACGAAAATTAATTTAGACATGTTTCCAATTATTGCACCTCAGCTACATGCCCACATAATTATGTTGGTTGATGTAACATGAATTATAGCTCTCATAAAAATAATTACTATTTTACAGCATGATATCAAATATAATATCTTTTTACTGTTTGACAAAAAATGTTATCAACACAATCATTTTACCCAAGGGGATGTGATGGGCTGGTACTCAGAAAACTGATGGTGCAACATATCACTGCACATGTACAGGAGAGCAGTCAGTGGTGTATATTATGATGTCATAATGTCAGGTGAGCGGTCAAGAGTTGTTCAGCTTGACTGCTTAGGAAATCTTGGCCTCTGTCTCACCACTCTTTATGACAGAGATGTTTATATCTTTATATTCACATATGATGAATACCCTAAATCAACAAAATATTATAGCAATTGCCTGCGTTGAGCACACTGCAATATACATTACTCTTGTTGTTCAAAATAATTCCCTGGCAAATAGAAGACAAAACATTTAACCTAGTGTAGATATTTAAAATTTCATATCATATTTGAGAATGAAAAATTCAAATATTCTCTGTTGGTCCAAGAATTGCGATGATCTTATAACTTTAACAGTTGTTTCATATTCCTAAGAAGAAAGGCCAAACATCACTAATTCATTTTATTATTCAATAATATGATCAAATCACATTTATAATCCAATCATTGCAGTGATATTGCACACTCTCTTGTTTCTAGGATTCCATTGGTATAATTTTGTCTGTAACACTTGAGTGCTTTTCAGTAAGTGCCCATCCGTTCCTGTTAGGACCCCATCCATTAAAAGTAAATATGCCTCCATTAATAGCCTCTCTCTGTTATACACACTTGCTAAAAAAGCCAGGAGTGACTATGAAATCTTGGACTGCATATTCATTTCACTCCTTAATACATGTTATGATAAGGCTGTTCTATAAATCATTGCCTTGATTGTCTCTATGATGCAAGGCCACCACGCTTTTATGAATAACATGTAAGTGAGCATAGGGAAAGGTGCTTTAAAAGTATATTATCAATGCTCCTTTAGTTTCATTTTTGGAACTGTCTGTATTACAGATTCCATCTGAACTACTGACCTTCTCCCATAACAATGAGTGCAATGTTTCATGTCAGTGTTACAAGAAGTTTGAATTCCTTCTAATAACAACAGCTCTGACTTTTCTTTTCAAACATATTTCAGAATTTGAACTTCATGTTCCTACTTGAAAACATAAGTAATGTGAACAAATATCTTCCTATCCTATGGGGACTTGGATTTATGATAAAAGAAAAACAGGCACTAGAAGCAATATGTGCTCCACACATAAAAAGGGAGCAGTCAGCTAAACCAGTGTAGTGATGGAAAACAGAGTGGCCTTTGATCGATCTGTAAGTAGATATTTCTTCATCATGAGAAAAGGAAACATTCTGAAGTTGAAAAAGATCTGTAAGCTCTAGCACTAAAATTTGTTTCAGCTCAATACACATCAGGAATGCAGTATACTAATAAACTGTAAAAAGAGATGGAGGAATGAAGGGAAAAACAAAGTCTAAGTTTACTTCCCAAGATTATGGCCTAATTTTGTTTAAACTCTGACATGCTTCTCATCCTGACAGTGCCTAAAAATTTCATAATATTTTACCAAGATTCCCCAAAGCAGTATACAGATTATCATTAATTTAACTTAAATACCATGGGATTTTAATATTTTAAATTAAAAATTTCTGTATCTTCAGCCTTATGATTTATTTCCACAGAAGAATATCTAGATTCTCAGAATTACTTAGGTACCTAAATCCCATGTAGACACATAATTTACTTTTTGGCAATGTGCCTAAATATCTTACCTTCTTATTGGGAACATAGGTTTTAAAATTTTTCTGTACATGTTCTCCTGAATCCAATCTATTTCTATTTTATATTTAGAGACTGCTTCTTGATAAACTTTGCATAGCTAACACAGATGTTTAATATCTTCAGTAATTTGATGACATAATTTCTTGGACCTCTAGATCTCATTATAGTATGTGTTTTTTAGATAATGACTGTATATTGTACTAACCATAATTTTTAAATTTAACTTTGTGGGAAGAGAACAATTTATCTGAGTGAGAAACAGTATCTGAAGTAACAAATTTAAAATACAGACTGAAGTTTCATGATTTATGAAACTTTCAGTGTTCCTATCTGTATTATTGCTCCCTAGATTTTTCTTGTTGTTTCTAAGAGACTAGCCAAAATTTCAGCAATGTAGAAAAAAGCCCAGCTAGGTCAAACTCTACTCTCAATTATACCAAAGTCATCCAAATTTCACTTAATCAAATCACAAATTGAAAAAAGGGAAAGCAGAATCTAAATTATTACTTCTAGATAAGGAACTTCCTGAAAATTATTCTCTTAAATTTTAGTGCTGAAAATATGAACTTTTCTTATTCTGAGAAAGAATCACTGTTTCTTAGAAACATTATCTGGCCTGGTTTAACATCACTACATCATTCCAGCTAAAAAACGTTCTGTAGTGGGGGGAACTCCAAAATGTTTTGTTACTGCTGCAAACCCTACCATTGTGTTAAGTGACTAAGAATGCACAGTATTTCAGTGATTCCTTTTCAGTATACCTGTCATTTTCTACTCTCCAACAAGGAGAATTTTCCTGGAGGAAATCAAGCAGTTTCTGCTATATTAGGTCGTACATGGTGATGAACAAAGCAGATAGAATATTTCATAGGGTAAAAGTGCACCTCAAACTTGACTTTCACTACTGTAGATGCAAACTCTAACTTAGCAACCTGACAGACACTCAGTTAAGTCAACCGACAGATTTTGTTAATATTAATGGACATTTTATCAGACTGATTATGGACAAAATGTATCTGAATTATTACTTTTCTGAAAGCAAAATGGGTATTTTTGATCCTGTGACTGTTAGTGTGCCAAATCTGTGATCTTCACATTAATTATGTGATGCATATCCCACATAATTATCCACTGGCCTGCTTAGAAACCTCAGTCTGTTCAGAAAGTTGATTTATCATCTCTCTCTTCTGTTACTTACAAAGGGTTGTCGACTTCATATGACATCTATATGCATATAAAATAAAACATGTCTGGCTCAGTAAACAAATTTGCTGAATATATTTAATTCACATAGAAAAGTGACTTGACCGAATGCTGTTATTATTGAAGACTGACAAGTTCTTTAATCACTTACTCTTGAAAACATCAACCTGAACAGGCAGGATATTTTTGCAGATATTGAAGTTTATCAGACACTCTAATTACTTCCTGTATCTACTAATTTTTTCTCTCAAAACATTTTAATGTCTGAGTGCATTGCCTTTTGGCTTTTTTTCAGAAGCTAGAAGTAATCCAGAAGTTTATTTATAAAATTTGACAGTTTGTCTCCTTATGACCCATGAAAGGACTGGATTTGGCAAAATGATCTGAAGAATTAGCTTTCTCTAGATAAACAACAAGATGTCTGCCACCTAAGAAAATCCTCCTGGGAAGACTGATTTTCTTTAAGCAAAAATTAGAATAATTCTGTTATGACTAGAACGACAAAATGACCCAGTCCATGGTATCTGTTAAAACGTGAGCAAGTACACACTCCTTTTTAGCTCTCTTAAAGTATGTGATCTGATGATAAAGAGAACTTTTAAAACTGGAATAAAATCTTGATTTACATAGAGTGAAAAATTAAACATAAACTAAGAATTTTCATGTGCAGTGGAAACTGTGTACTCATAATTTTTGATAAAGTATTTCCCTAAAAGATAATCATAGCAATATATTTTACAAAAACAAACCCCAGAATTTTTCTGGAGGTATGTGTTTAAAATTATTGCTTAAATTTAACCAATAAGTGTACTGATAAATCTTGAACATTCTGCTAGAACTACTTTGTTATTTATGTAAATAGGATGTGACAACAAAATATGTGTAGAGCATGATAAAAAGCTAAATGGTAGTTCCATAGATTTCACACTGCTCATAATTCTCATTTCACTAAAGCCAAAATTGCTAATATAAGACAACATCCCAATTTCCCTAAATTATGACTCTTCTATGACACATCTATCAGAAAACTTAGATATGAGGAACAATTTGCTATGTGTTAAGCATTCCAAGACGACAGTGGTGCATTTAATCAGACAGACAAGTATTCCTTCATTTGAAAAACTATATAAACTCAATTCTATACCTAATTAATCTCTGAAAATAAGACTTCACATAAAACTTATTTTTAGACTAAAGACTGTACTGATTTTAAAGTGTCTAGGAACCTTCAGATTAAATTTTATACCTTGTGATATTTTTAACATAGTACAGTTAATTTTTAATGGTGTAAGTATTGTAAAATAGTGTTTATTTTATTTTAATACATAATACTTATCATTTCTGGAAAAGAAAGACAGAATTGCTTAATCCATATATTATTAATTCCCAAATTCAGACAATTCAACTCTTCTAGAAGTTTCAAGGGTGAACCATAAAGTCTTGAAGGTCATGAATGTGTCTTTATTCTGCCTCATGAAAAGACTGGATTTGACAAGATGGTCTGAAAAATCATCTTTCTCTAGAAACAAGATGCCTGCTACATGCTGGGAAGAGAGATTCTCTTTAAGCAAAAATTAGAGTAGTTCTAGCATAATAAGTCTCATCTTAAGGTAGCTGTTGAAACAGAAGGAAGTACACAGTTCTCTTTTCGTTTTTGATACAATATGAAAACATGAATGTGCATAAACACATACCTTTCAATAATGATGCCAAAGTGTGGGTTTTTTCATCCAACAGCCCAATTCAATTCATATTTTAACTTCTACTACTATCCAGTGGAGATTGAGAGTCTAATTCTAGATTTGTAATGACTGAAAATCCTTAAGGTTACAGTATTTTGGGGATGGTTTGGAGATGTTTTGATAGCTGTACATTTTGAAAGGCTAAGTGACACTGCTGCTGGCAGTTCTTGCCAGGCATTCAGTGGGAAGTTGGCATTTACTTTTTTTCCCAAGGCTTTATATATGTCTGTTTACATTACTGTTATCTCAGGAAAAAGGCTGGAGTGTCTTTCTGTACTGCAGTTCATGGTTCTTACTGAGATCAGTCGAAATTACAAAAATTAAGGACTACAACTATTTTTTTGCTCATTTTATTGTGACACCAGATTGGGGGTTTTTTGCTGCTTATCAATTTTCATATTACTCACTACATGTTGCTCTTCTGCAAGAAATATAATAAATTTAGGCTTAGTATTACTTAGCATGATATGACGAGTATCTACTTGTAAATTATTATGGTCAAACTTCAAAATGTGCCTATTAATTATGGATATACAGCTGTCTACAGCAATAAGCTATATACTCTATATTTAAGATACACGGTGCATGTGTGTACATAATAGAATATAATAGGAGATATAATACTACTGTTCACATACATACAGACAACTCATAGAGTTAGGGAAAGTGAAAGCTGACTCTTCAGAAAGTATAATCTTCTATTTGCCTATCTCTTTTTTAAGTTCTGGGTTTGCTTTCACGTGCCTTTATTTGCTTATTGTGGTTAGCAAAACTGCTAAGGCACTTTCCATAAGTATGGGAGTTTTCTTGGGTGCAAAATATCACAAGTATTTCAATTTTCAGAGGAGTGTACAGAAGCAGAGGTTACGAATACTGGGCTTCTAAAACAGAGTGAAGCCATTCTATAGCGAAAGAATATATGTAGAAGTGATTTTTGTAAAAGATCCAGTGCAAAGGGGATTATCTCTAAGTTAACACTGTACTTACTGGGTACTGAATAAAACGAGGAGAAAAAGACAGAAATAAGGAAGCTCTGATGTGCTTCAGTAATTATTTTAGACAAAGATACTCCAGATTAACTACACAAAAATCCTAAAGGAGGAATTACAGTGTTAATGGACTAGATATTTCATAATAGTATTTAATTTACAAAAAGGGTTAGCTTCCAGAGACCTCATTTACTTTTCTTAGAGCCAGAAAAAAAATCTTACCTCTTAGCAGGAGGTCCCCAGAATTACAGACATAAAAAACCTCCTAGGACTTCTAGCTCAGCTCTACCAGTGCCCCTATAATTCTGTGTCTGACCAAGTTTGCACATCATTAGGATGGGGTTTCTGTCATTTCACTCAAAGTCCACTTTATAAAAATGTTGAGGTCAAGATCTAGCAATGGCACAAAGCCTGTGCAATTAGTTGTAGTTAGGGTTTTTTAGACACCAAGGAATTACTTTTGACAGATAATAACATTGCTTGTATTTCATACATTTTTAACTTTGGGGTGGAGAAGTTGAATTAGAAAAAGAAACAACTATTGCCTCTTCGAACAGGTTTTTCTTTAAAATATATTATATTTCTGGATTATATTAAAATACTTTGTTTTCTAACAAGATATTTGTTATTTTATTGAAAAAGTCAATAAAAGTCTAAACAAAGTAACTATTGTTGGACTATTTCTCATGGAACAACTCATGCTATTTATAGTTGAGAAAATTAAATCACAATTATATTTGGAAGTTATATCTTTTAAAATTTTGCTTTAAATTTTTTTTTTCATTTTCTTCATTTTACATGAGGGTTTGAAGTATAACTTCCACAAATAAAACTTGTGTTAGCACTTGGCATGTTTCAAAGGTTTTTTTATCTCATTTCCTGCCTTTAATTTCAAACCAACTTCTGCAATAAGTAGTCTTTGGCAGCATTTTGCAGTAGCCAATTTGCTTCTTTAAATACTAATGGAGAGATTTTGTGGATAAAACCCAAAGTAAAT
Organism: Pseudorectes ferrugineus; assembly: GCA_008033365.1. Lineage (NCBI taxonomy): Eukaryota > Metazoa > Chordata > Aves > Passeriformes > Pseudorectes > Pseudorectes ferrugineus. Next base: position 10,091 of record QWTY01063323.1, read on the forward strand.
AGCTGATAATCTCAACTAATGAAAAGTATTTGCTGTAAAATTATTTGCAGAGAGATTTTGATGTCAACATGTTTTGCTGGAACTAGAATGCTGTTTTGCCCTGATTCACTAAAGAGAAAATCAGAGAATAGCCATGTGTAGGTGTGTTTTTCAGTCATTGTGCTAATCAGTGAATGTTTTCCATGGAAAAGAATCAGTTTAGAGAACATAATACTAAGCTAAAAATGGAAAATAATTCCTTTTCCAAAGGTATCTGAATCTGAAACAGAGCTGCTTGGATTAGCCAACATATCTCCATTATTTGTGGATTAGTAATAAAAACTGGACTGAAAATGAATTTTGTATTTATCTCTAGCAAATATTACTGAATCATTGAAACTTGTCACAGAATATTAAAACATTATGTCCCTGCTCTCTAAAACAATGTAATATATGAAATGTGGTGGAACAAGGCTTGTGTCCAACTCAATAACAAATTATAAGTAAGGCTGAAACTGTGTCTTGATGTTAACGCAATAGCCAACAGTACCTTTAAAAACAAAAAAAAAAGAAAGAAAAAAATTCAAATGTTTCTTTGAACTGTAAATGCAGTAACACATAAGACTCCATGTGTCTCATTTGTCCTTCATGCTGTCCTCCATTAGGCAATGCAAATGCATTTTTTGCATTTTTCCATTAAAAAATGTTTTTTTCATTCTACTTCAGGAATCACTTGTGGGATCTGGGCATTAGAATTCAGCAAATTATTTTAAAGTAGATACTGCTGTCTTAAAACACTTCTGCTTAGCATGTCTAAATATCTGAATATTTAGTGATTTTAAACAAAATAAGAGCCTTTTCCTATAGTCTAGCCTGTTTCCCTGCTCCTTCCAAAGCATCAGCTGTTTCTAAAATAAGATCTTCTCAAGGACATCTAAATAATTTCCTGTCACATCCATATCTGACTTTTACCAGTACACCAGCATGGAATTCAGTTATCAGCTGGGAAATGCAGACATACTAAACTTCAGTCTGTGTTAAGAGGTATTCTGCATGTTGTTAGAATAGGACAATACCAGAAACGACATAAAAGTTAATGACAGAAATATGAAGTACTTCAGTTTTTTACTCAGCATGACGTTTTTAATGAAATTTTTTCTTTCTGTCTGGGTAGTAAATGCCAAGGCAGTTTTTTTCAGTACTTCAGGCAATGTTACAGGATCTTCCCTTCCAGAATTTGGGAGCTATTCTAGCCAAAATTCTATCCTAAACAGAGAAACATTTCACATCAAGTTTCTCTCCAGATATTTTGTATCTCCAGTGAATACTAGTAAAGTCCAGAAAAAGTCACTATAAATGGTTTTCTCTCTGAGCTGCTCTAAGAAACTGTTTGTTTTGTTGGTGTTTGTCCCCTCCTGAAGGAAGGAGGGTGACTTGAAGAGGAAAGACGTTAGATAGAAAGAAGGTCATAGAGAGATTGAACTTTGTGGAAGTGTAATTTCAGTGGATTTAAACTATGCTTGATGCCAAGCAAATGATGTTAGGTGCCATTTTCTGCTCCCTCCAGAATCCTAGTTTAGAGCAGCTCCAGGAGATGCTTAATGAAATTATTCTTCAGTATTTAAGAATAACTTTATTATAATAGATAATAGATGTGGCAGCACTATGGGTGCATAGCCTGGTTATTTATTACTATTTAATGTCAAAATATCTATTTATGAATGAAGGCTTCATTATGGAACACAATGGACAGAGAAGTAAGAAAAAAAAAGAAAAAAAATTTGAAATGTAGAAGGTATAGACAGAACAAATTATCAACATATGCAATTTCTAGAAAATAATGTTTCAAATTTCCGGATTAATATTAAACTACTATCACAGCTGAGAGAGCATCGAAGAGAAATATGTCCAGATCGAGGGAGTGGCATATGGAGGGAGAGGGAAAGAGCACTGAGGTAATTGAAGGAAAATGGGCCCATCATAATAAAGTTGAATTATTAACTTTGGAAGAGTGTGGTCTATAAAAGGTGAGTAGATTTGATATTGAGGCTATGGCTAATTAGGGAGTGCCCTTGTAGACAAGGACAAGAATAGCGTCAGTGACAGCAGACATCTTTGTTTAGGCACCCAAACCACTCCCATAGTATTTTATCCAAAATTATTTGAAAATTAGTCATTTTTGAAAACATGGTCATTATCTTTTCAATATTCATCAAGAGAGGCATCCATCAAAACACAGCAGAGCTAATTCTAATTTCAGTTCTGGTGCTATAAGTAATGAGCAAATGGCTTTGAATCCAATATCTATGTTCATCTTGCTTGCTCAGTCCTCTCACATTCTCTTACTAATTCACCATGTCTATCTTTAAATTTGATCTAAGATATTTGATTTTCAAAGCAGACAGATATGAATCTGAATATTTTAATTTAAAGTTGCTCTGAAATACTTATACAGTTGTCCACTAACTTTGATGCAGATATTACCTAGTGAAATCAGTAACTTCTACATTTTACCTAATTATACACATTAAGAAGGATCATGAAAAATGTCTCTTGAACTGACCAAGAAGTATGATGCAGTCCTAAACCATACACTCTTTCCCTGGAAGCAAGGTGACAGATTCCAGCTTTACTTGTTTGTGTTTGTATAGGCAGAAGGGGAACCCAAAACAGGGAATAAGCAGAAACATAGACATCTTGTGTAACAAATGGACCAGATTAAACACTCAGGACATAGCTTCAAATCCATATTTTGCCTAATTTGACAAAGGAATTTCATCTGAGGTCATTTACCCTACAGAAAGTCTTTTTACTGTAAAACTTTCTAGGTGTTCTGCACATAAAATATGGCTAAACGTAAAAATTGTTGACCAATACCTAGAGCAATTTTATTCTAATCTGTTTTCATATTTGTGGTCAGAACATGCCTTCAAAATTGAGTCTACTAAGCTTAGGTTAGGAGTCTTCCTTTAGGACTGAACTTCAGCTAAGACAATAGCGGGCTGCAATGAGAACTGATGTGAACACAAATTCATAGAAACTGAAATACAGAGCGAATGTACTGGGCTTCGGAGAAAGGTGGCAGTTTGTGATATCAGTGTAGCCTAAATGGGTACTTAAGTGCCTAAAGTGGTCTGCATTATCACTAAAGTACTTTTGAGGAACCTGAGTGAAAATCCACCCATAGGTCTATCTCCAGGTATCTTCTAACTGAAGCATGGCAGTTTTATTTTGGTCATATTTTGACTTTATCTGTTCTTTTCTCAGGCACAGTATTTGTTCTAGTAAACACTGATAAAAAGAGGTCAGCTCTGTTTATGTAACTTCTATTTCTGTCTTATTCATGTTCCAACACTACCATTACGCTTTGCAATCCTTGATCACAGGATTATGAATTCTTGGTTTCTGACATTTTTCTTGAGCTTTTCAACAGTAAGAAAAAACCCCAACAAGTAGAGTCTGGAGGAGTTCAGCAGCTTACAACTGCTTATTATTTTAACAATAATAGCACTGCAGTTTTGGTCAGATTAACATGTCACTAGCACCATCGATCTAAAATGCAACCCCTTCCAGGCACTGCTCACCAAGTCAGGAAATTATAAACAAATAAATTTTTATGTACATATATGCCCTTTTGCGGTCTCCAGCTAAGTAATTAAAAAAAAAAAAAAAGGAATGGACTTGTGTCTTTTCAGTACAACTTCCAAACTCTTTAACCTAAACTGTTCTTTGCACTTGCTCATGTATAGAATATGTCTAGTGCTAATTTGACTGTAGCAATTATTTTAAAACAACCTGTACAGGTCAGGTTTACGTATGAATCCAATGACAGTAAATGTCTGGACATTTCTTCATCTTTATTGTATTCAGTCTTCCAACATACCTTTGAAGTAGATATCATTATTAATCCCCTTTTATAAAAGACAGAATCTACAGATGACTCCTGGGAAGGCATCACAGATTACATACACAGACACATTGCATTTTTGAGCTGTGGGCACTGCAACACTTGGCTTTTAAAATTCCATGCAGCCATTAATTAGGCAAGCCAAGTGTGTACACTTAAATATAGTCTAGGGAGAAATCGAATGGAATTCAGAACAGTTAAGGTGTTGATCAGAGGTCATCTGAGCTATGGATAAATAGTCTATGTGCTTAATCCCAGCCCAGTGCTTCAACAACAGCTTTAACAACTTCATTGACAGTCTTTGCTGTTTTGCACATTATGTAGTTAGGTAGAGACAAAGGTTTTATAAGTAACTTCTTTTCATTTCTTTCCAGAAAACCAGAGAGTAATTAAATAACCTCAGCTCCTCCAGTGGGAAAACATTTATTCTCATTTTAACACAGATAATTTTAATGCTGAATATGCCTTAAATTACTATATATTTGTCCAATTTATTAGTTATGTTTGCATCAAGTGTGAGAATGCCTGGTCTTATTTACTAGCAAGTGCACTGAAATGACACAAAAGATTTTCAACTGAGGTTTATGTGAAACTTCATCAAGGTGAAACTCAGTGAGACTGGAAAGCCATAAAGGCACAGATTTCACGACTTTACTGAAGGCAACACCATCAGAAATTCTAACAAGTCAGAAACATCTCTCAATGTTACAAATGTTCCTCACTTCTGCAACAGATGCTTGGTAACCGTATGACTCAGTATGAACAGAGAGAAAAAACACAAAATGTTACTTTTCTTTCCAGACAATATGAAAGTCATAGAGCAAGACTGAAGGGAGAAGGTTGGCAAGAAGGATGTTGGCTGGAATTTCTAAAACAGAACCTTCCTTCATCTGTATTTTATGTCTAAAGCTTTGTATTCACCCTTGGCTTTGTTTCTGTCTGGATGTGAAACTGTTTTACAAAGCTATTTTCTCTCAAAAACAAATGAGATTTCATTAAGAGACCAAGAGGGAAAGAAAGATTAACCTGGCAATTTTCCTGATTAGTTGTGTGAAATATACTGGCCATTTTTACACTTCTCTTGTGCCTCCTCTAATTCTTGTATCTTTTACTGCATATGTTTCTCATCCCCATATTTCCTTCCTGTCAATGGAAAAAGGTTGCCATGTCAACAATTTTTTTTCCAATATATTTTATATGGAAGAGTTCACATAGTTATACATTCTTTTTCTACTTCCCTTTGGAAAACATCAGCAATCCATTCTTTCACACTGCCAAGTGTTATCTACAATTCTGATAATTATATGATTCTATGATTTCTAAATTATGATTTGGTAGTTGGAACTAGAGATACTCCAAGGACAAATTTCAACACAGACCTTGATAAGAATGCCAGTAGAAGCAACATTCACATGGGAGGGATTATTATTTATACTGATCACGTGCTTGGCACTGATTGAATAAAGCTTACAAAATAAACCCCAACTGCCTGGTCACTAAAAGGTTGATTAGTGATCTGTTTGAGTTTTGTCTCACTTTGCACAGGTTGAAACCAATGGTGATTTTATAGTTTATCACTGATCCTTTGTACTTCACTGAAAAGTCTCCTAGCAGAAGCAGTGAAGCTAAACAGAAACACTGAAATTAATATTCTGACTGAGAAGATCTGTAGATTCCAAGTTCTATGAAAATAGGTTTCTTCACCATGGCAGTTGTGCATTTTGTTTTAACTGGCATAAATACTTTCAGTATAAATTATTATTATATTTTTTGTAGAAATATTCTAATTCAAGCAAGAGACAAACTTTAAGGGCTATATGAAAATTTCCCCTTTATCATTTTTTTGCATATCATGAGGATATCAGGCAAAATAAAAGAATCAGGAAGCAGGATCAAGGCCAAACTGAACATTTCTGTTTAGCACAGCAAGGTATTAACTAAGCAACCTAGAAATTATGAATGTAGGTGCTCATACTGGGCTAAGTAATCATTAGGACACATTTTTAAAAACTGAATGTTCACAGACAACACTTCATTAAAGAAA